>LBNU01006887.1:135138-171015 GCA_014162995.1 Artemisia annua
TAACATCATCCTCAAACCTTCTTTTGAACGCAATAGCAATGAAATAGATACATAACTTCTTTCTTATTTTCTTTTGATACAATTTTTAAGAAAATATCAGTCATCATGAGTAGGTGGCTTAAGTTATATATACAATGCTTATATCCCTCATATTTCTTAAATATCTGCTACATACCCCTTATACCCTGTTTGTGGATAGGTGTTGGATACCGGCCCTGAGAAGCTTTCTTCTTTTTATCTTTCAGACTAAGTAATATTATAGATATTTCTTGCCTTATCTTAGGCTGTAGATGAAACTCCTTCAAACCCATGCAGCGCAAGGCATCTAATAATATCTGGATAGTGCTTATTATTGTAAATTCTTTTTGAATAATGGTACTTTTTAGCTAATGATAAACTATGTAACTCATTGTAGATTCTTAAAACCCAATAGATGTCTTCTGAAGGGGCGGCTCTTCCATATAGATTTAATGATGAACTATAGAAAATAAATACAACATGATATTCAAGAAAATAGGGGGCACATAGTTTTGTCGTTAGACAATTAAAAACGCAATCTAGATCTGTACCGTTATGGAAGCTCAACTCCTCAAGATATTTTCGCCAGACGATCGCGCCTGACTCTCTATTAGAGATGATTTATAAGTCCTCATGAATAAATGTCGTTGCTCTATTTTATTCTTGTAGGCAGAGCGAAAGTCACCCATAGCTTCCTTTCTCTCTCTCCCTTCAGTCAGGACTTAACCAGCCGTTCTCAGGGCTCTCACTTCTCTTCTCTTACTCCTTCAAAGAACAAGAATTTTCTTGTCTCACGCCACACCTTGAGATGTTATTCTTAGATATGTCTCTTGAGATAGTTCTCAATCGTCTACATCCATGTTTTTCTCTGATGTACAACGATATGACAGTATTTCGCAATAGGCGCCTTTCTATAATAAGATATAAACAATAAGGTCGATCCTCGCGCTATATTATGATGATGTGATGATGAATCATTTTCTTGAGGTCTCGACAAATACTTTTAGAGAGAGTTTGAAAAACTGAGCAAATTGGTGAAAGATAATCTCAGAAAGCTGGTAGCTATAATGCAGACTATATAGCGTTAACTCATTCTAGTAATTTTTGAAACAGGTTATGACATGTGCTAGCGCAGCAACATGAATCGGGTTCGTGCTGCTTCGGTTTTATGTACCCATAATGATAGATAGTGCTAGTCATCTTGCAATGCACACAAAAGGTTCGAACATTCGCTCGCTTTTCGAATGAAAAATAGCTGCAACGGTTGTCATGAAAGGGAAACTTACTTGACGCTTTGGTTACTTTCTTTGCTATTCACAGTATATTCTGTAGATCTAGTAGTTTCATGGGTATAAATGTATCTAAGTGGACCATGTACAAAAACTCGATCGAGTTCATTTAAGCGTAGACCAATCTAGGTTCGAGTCCAGAACGAACCTCGCGAACATATTCTAATTCCACTAGTATATGCAACATGTTGCTATTACATAAAATAACAAATCATTTACAAGCATTGTCCATAGTATTAAATACCTAGACCATTATGGCTATTCGTAAAGTAGTAAACCATTCAAACACAAAAACTACACCGAGCGAGCTACTCAAGTTCCTTTGTAAAATTTTGCGTCGCTCGACTCCGGTTAAAAACTTAATGCTCTTTTTTTCAGTTTCTTTTCCGAGAGAACTGACATGATAGAGAGATATTTCATACAGTGCTAATGCTATAAAAATGATGTATCTTTACACGCCTAGGCCGGCGAGCTCTCTTTATCCTCTGTAATACAAAGATAAACCAAACTGAACTCTATCGACAGCATCTTCTATATAAATAGCCCATTGACGACAACAGGATCCGGACGCTTTATGCGCTCTTGGCTCTCTGAGATTTCTTTCAAATACATAGAGAGTTCGCGCGCCTCGGAAAACTTAGGAGGGGCGTCGGTGATGTGACCGACACAGTTAGAGTGACTACATAAAAGAAGTTTTACGGGATTGGGGCTGGTTTGAAGGGTAATGGCTTTAGGGCTTGTGATATAAAATGGATATATCGAGGCATGGTGAGCATCCGCGTGTGGATTATTATAAGAGTTTTCTTTGCCGCTTGATCGGACTGTTTGTGACTGTTTCGTGTTCAACAGTAGATATGTGTGTGTCTTACTAGAATGAGGTAGACAGGTGTTCCTTCTTCCAGGTAGCGATTTGATGGAGAGTTTGAGATTGAGATGAGGTGGCGAAGCTGTGCTCCAGTTATGCAGAAGGCTATGATGCGTGATGCTAAGATTGTTACCTTATATGTGTGAGCTCGCAAGAGAGTGTAACGGTTGAGTAGGAACCAGAGATAATTCAATAGATCTAAAAAAGATAGATTTAAAAAAGCAAGTAAATACCTGTTGGAAATTAAGATCAAAACCTTCAGGTTGCTAGAATAACTAGTAAGGTATTATATCTAGAGCAATTAATTCAATGCTTTTTGGGCCAACCGCTATTGATCTGACATAGGTTGCAGACATGTAAGCAGTCCAATAAGGTATAGACGATAAAAACACACTAGTTTGCCCTGAGAGTCCAGGCTGCTGCTGGACTAGTCCAGGTATATATAATGATAAGACGATATTATATGGATTGAATGGAGCCCAGTTAAATGACAGTTATTTGTAAAGAGTTGTGTCTAATGGATAATATGAACCATCCCACAACACTTTGCTGTCATGCTATTCACTTCCTATATATACTAATGTTATTGAACATTATTTATAATATTACGTTTTTTTCGTGTACTTTTTCCTTCCAACTTTGTATCTCATTTTATACCTTGATACCAAACACCACCTCGCCATTTCATCTTACTTTCACACAATGTTCACAGATCTAGAATCCACCTTTACAAACTCAACATTGTACGAGACAGATGGTAGCTCAGCATCAAAGAGTGTCTCTTAGAAACTTATGGCCTAAACCAAAACAACATGTGACACTAGATGCCAGACAAGCTCGGTGGCGAATTCTCCAAGGGAGTTTATGCAGCAGACCAAGTCAAGAGGGAAACTGATGTCGAAATTTGGAAAACTGGCATTAGGCAGTGCGATTTAACGCTCGCTCTGCAGTAAGGAGATTTAGAGAAAGAAATGGAAGAATTTCAATCGCTCAGATATTCCCAAGTTTTCCACCTTAGTCACACAGAAGCAAGACACAGTTGAGAAGATGAAAAGTAGTAATAAAGTCTGCTTTTGAGTGGCATGTACCTTAGTGGGAGACACACTCACGAGACAGAATTGTGGCCGCAGAACAATTTGGCAAACTTCTTTTATAGATATATATGAAGGGTAAAATATCTTATCGCTCGACCACAAAGAGAGAGAGAATTCTTCGACGGCGATGAAACCCCTGCAGAAAATCGTGCCTTATATCGCAAAACAACATAAGGGCTCTAGCATACCCTGCAACCACTCTAACCAGTTAGTGTCACTCCAGAATTTATGATTGATCGTCGCGCCCACGATTAGACCACGTGTCTGGGATTTACTTGGGGAAGCGCAATAAGCGCGCTCGCCTTCCCATAAAGCAACAAATAGCCAGATATCATACTTGATTTTTGGGCAAACTGACTCTTAGTCTCAATTAATTTAATGTGACGCTCTCTTGATGAGAAATCTGAGGGAGAGAGATATAGATACTATATTTGTTCATTTGAGGGGGATGATATCAGCACGATGAAGTGAACATAGTCTCAGAGAGATCAGCACCGTGTCTTATGCATCCCGTTCTTTTTTCCGCGCGGACTTAATGGCACCAGAAGTGCACTTTCGCACTTTTTGTCTGCACACAGAGCACCTTTTGAGAAAGCCCCAGCTCGCATTAACTTTCCAAAAGGGAACAGATGCAAACGGTTCCCCGATGTTCAAGGACCCATCATGCATCCTTGGCCTTTGACAAAAACAAGAAGAGAAGCGCGAAGCACAACTCAGGACCTACAGTGCGCAGTACTGATATACTTCATTCCACACTACCCTTGATTGAACCTTTTTAATACACCTCTGCACGACCACGCCGGCATTCTGTAAGATGAGCATAATTGACTCCGCCTGATATTCGTAGAGTGATATCCCTATGCTGAGCTCCGCGCGGCATGGATAGTATTATAGGAGGTGAATGAGGCCAGCTAGAAATACAAAAGCTATACACAATGCAAAGGTGTAAACTATCCTAATAAAGAATTTCATCATTTAGTGATTATGTTTCGCTTCCTCATTGTGATTCTTCTAATGCTAGTAAGGGATAAAGCTTAGTCAAGATAGGGACAAAATCTTTGGAGATGAAGGTTGTGTCTGATCATGGTGGCTTTGAGTTCTATCTTGTGTTTTGAAGATTCTTAAGCCAATTTCTTGTATAGTTATAGATGCTGACCATCGGGCATTACGCACTTATGTAATTTGTTAGCGGGCTGGCATTAAGATCCCTCTTATACTAGAAGATTACAATAATGTTGGAAAGCATTAGGGGATACCTACATTAGCAGTACAAAACTTAAGCAATTCTCTCTCGCTTTTACTGTTTCAGAATAACTTTGGTTACATAGCAGAAATACTTGGGCCCCTGACAAAAAGTGGACTGGTGAGGATGTAGTAAGGCATGCTACATACTCCTAGCTTGAAGTATATGACGTGTTTATTGATCACATCTGCACAGTGAAGAGGCCTCCATATATGATGAAGAAGATGGAACAGTTTCCTATCTCCATGGCAAGGGACAGAGTAGCACCAAACGCATATGTATCAGAAAAAGGATCAAGAGGAGAGAACCCACTGAACTTGAAACCATTCATCTGCGCAAAAAAAGAAGTTGGGAAGCATTTTTGGGTCCTGAATTGGAAGATCTTGACAACAAGTTGTACTAGATTATCACCTTGAGATGGAAGTCTCATAATACATTTTGAGAGCTTTCTCGGCAAAAGACACAAAGTCAAGTAAAGTATCAAAGGAGGTTAGGAAAGCAGCAACAATGATGATTTTCAAAAATCATCATAGATGAATGCACACCTGAAGGAAAGCTATGCAAGACACTAAGATGATCTCAAGATAGATCCTTCAGGGGGGTGTTGGGGATATGAAGATCAATGGAGAATGCTTAATACTTTAGTTTTACATTTCAGACAATTATTATTATTATTGTATCTATTTGTCAGGGCATGTAAGCAGCCAATAAGGTTTGCAATAAAACACTAGTTGTAGGGATGGCTGACATGGAACAAAATGTCAGTTATTATAGTTAGGTTAAGACGTTTTTATGGTTGATGGGCCCAGTTTAAATGAACAGTTTATTTGTAAAGAGTTTTGTGTCCTATGGATAATCTGAACCAAATCACAACCTTTGCGTCAGCTATTCCTTCCTATATAATAGCTATGTATTTGACAGGTTAATAGAATTAATTAAATATTAGCAGGTTTATTCTGTGTATTTATTCGCCTCCAAAACTTTGTATCTGCTGTTTATCCTTGCATAACACCCACTGCCACATTTCAGTCATTATTACCAAATTTCACCCAAACTGTTTCAAAGCATGACTATAGCAAACTTCCCACATTGAGAACAGATGGTATAGAGCCTAAAACTTATGGGCTTAACCAAAAACAACAAATACCAAGTACTAACCAAATTGCATGATTGTTTAAACGATTAATAATGGTTTATTCCTTAAAATATATTAAAAAATTAAGTAAAAATAACGAACCTGCATCAAATATGAGACCAGGATCCAAAGCGGCTCGGGGGTTGACATGACCGCTGCCATAATCAAACGGTGTGGCGGGGACAAATGTCATTGTTTCTGAATCCGAATATTGTTGGGCTAGAATCGGTCTCTCGCCTCTATCCAGTGTATTTGATGTTGTCATCAATGCCGACTTGATGGCAGCAGGGCTCCACCGAGGGTGCTTTTGCTTAACAAGAGCTGCAATCCCGGCTATATGTGGTGCAGCCATACTAGTTCCAGATATCATAGCAAAGTGTTCTCCTACTCAAACCAAAAAAATAAAAAGAAAAATATTGATTTATTAAAGCTGACACTTTGTGTCCAACGCATAAAGTACGCAAATAGTATCAACGATGGACGATTTAAGTAATTTTGATGTGTCGAATTTTTACCTATGTAATTAGGCTCATCAGTTCCATTGGCGGACCAAGAAGCCCAAATCAAAGAACCGGGAGCTAATATATCAGGTTTTAAAAGATCCGCATCTCGAAAGCTGTAGTCTTTTATGTTTGGGCCTCGAGCAGAGAATAATGCTACCATTGGTGCTGATTTGTGAAGTATCGGCTCCAGACCGTCTCCAATGGATCCTACTGCTTTAAAACTCTTCACTCGCCCGGTCCAGTCCCTTGAAGTCGAGGCGTTGTAATAATCGATAAGATCCTACAACAATACACACAAACTATAAGGTCCCTTGATTCAGATATTGTGCTAGTAATATATTGTGTGGCAAATTTTATTATTTTCGGACTGATAAAATGACAATAATTTGATAAGTTCCTAAAGAAAAGGTTTAAATTACCATTGACTTGCTAACATCGGTGATGAGTATTCCGGGAATGCCGACAGGTACAGGATCGAACTTTGTTCCCGGGGAGGCATTTTCAACAGCAAGAACAAAACCTATAGCACCGAGACTCTTGGCTGTTTCTGCCACCTTTGCCATTGATGCGGAACCGATTACAAAATTGAAAGAATACCCACAAAGAAGTATGTTCCCTTTCACCATATTTTTGTTCAAAACTTCAGGCCTCTGACAATCAGCGAAACTAGACTTCCCCGAAGAATCCAATAAAACATCATTGGCTGCAACAAGGGTATACTTTTGATTCCCACGCGTAGCAGCTGGATCAATTATATCGAGATTTAAGTAAGCAAAATGCATAAAATCACAGAAACGGACACTCTTGTGAAATAATATTTTAAAAACTGATCTAACTTACGTGACATGCCGATTCCAGCTAAGATTTTCCCATTTCCAAGTGTGAAATGGTTTTTATATCTCCGATCATCAACAGCAGCAGCTACAGATGCGATCCAGGGACTATACGACACCATGGTTTTAGCAAACGGGCCTCCGTTTCCAGCTGCTTGTGCAACAAATACTCCGGATTTTACAGCCGAAAGAAGTACAGCATCAAATGGGTTTAAAAAAGTAGTCCTTGTGGTAGCTGGAGGACCATTAGGACCCACTGAGAGATTTATAATGTCAACACCGTCATGAACTGCTTGTTCAATGGCAGCAACGACATCGGCAACAAATCCTCCAAACAGCCTGTAGAGTGCCTTGTACACCGCAATCCTATTCAAATTCATTGTTATTAGAGTTAGCAAATAGACACGTTGGGGGCTACCAACGGGTTTGGGTCAAAACGCGTAATTTTGGTAGACTGAAACGGGCTGGATTGACCCAAAACAATATTAGTTCAAACTCTTTTATAAGTAATGTGTGTTCATATGACTATAAAATAGGGATGGTTTAATCCTTAAAAAAGTCGAGAGACGAAAACGATGTGAAAATAATATTAATAATATAAGATAAAAAAATTGTCAATTTTCTTTAAGGTTAAACCACCACATGTTGTGAAACATTTTAAAGATAAAATAGTGATTCAAACCTAGCACGAGGAGCCATTCCGCTTGCTCTTCCATACTCATATCCATGTAATCGTACAGGAATCCCATTATTTCCCGCAGCAATTGCTGCAGTATGACTACAAAAACAACATTAGCACTTTGAGCAAATATGGTTAATAAATGAAAAGACAAACAAATAAACAACACCAACCTTCCATGTCCATCACCATCTAAAGGCGAAGCAAAATCCACTGAAGGATTAAATGCACCAGAAACCGTAGCAGCTTTTGCAAAATGCTGGGCCCCAACAATCTTTCCGTTGCAGAAGCTCTTTTTAGTATCCGGATCAACTTCACATTTTCCTCTGTATCTTGGAAGCGGTTCATACGGCTCGATTCTGGGGTTTTGGAAGCTTGGATGGTGTGGGAAAATACCCGAATCCACAAACCCAATGACTATATTTTCTCCGGCTCGATCAAATCCACCACCCGTCGGCCAGACTCCGGTCGGAAGGCCTAAAAATTGGGGAGTGTGGGTGGTGAGTTTCCTCACCTTCCAGTCTCGGTCGACTGACTTCACACCAGGGGTCCGCCTAAGTGTTTCTGCCTACTAATATTCGTATAAACGTATAAGACAATTGCAACACTATCTATAGGGAAGCTTAAATGAAACAAATATATAGTCTGATAATCAGGAATATAATATGTTTATCCAAAAACAAATTTCTACGGTTGTTTTCTGTTTGTTTATAAATAAAGTCACATATATGGAAGTAAAATGTTCAGATTGTGACCTGTTCAGGCGAAATATGGACGGCAAAACCATTGATAAGATGCTTGTAGCTATACAGTTTTGTGTACGTTTCTTCTTCAAATAGTGTTTCTAGAAGCGTGTCATGTCTCGTTTCAAGGTGTTGAGAGTATGATGCAACCGAATCACTGAGCACATAGAGAAATAGTTACAAAAAATACTACTCGCATATCATTAATCATCAAATCATTCAAAAATACTACCAACCTTGTGACATCAAGTTTCTGATCAGAGTCAGAGTCGACAGCAGTGGCTTCAAAACCATCAATGTCACCCCTATAACTTATCACTGGATCTCCTTCAATCGTCACGATATAAACCTCTGATTCTGCAATAATTAATAAGCTAAATATAGCCGAAATCATAAACATGTGCGCTACATTCGTCATCATTTTCACTGGTCCACTGATCACCACAAATATCTGTTTCCAATCAACCAAATTGCGAATCGAATCAAATCGCAGGCTTAAACTTAATAATACTAATCACCAAAAACACAGAGAACCAAATGATATCACCAAAAACTCAATTTTTTTTTTATTTTTTTTTTATTATTTTTTATTTTTTTTTTGTTTTGTTCAAATCTTGAGAGTACTAAAGACAAATTCCTAAAAAAAATTAATCTTTGTTTACTAAGAAATCAAATTAAGATAAAAGATTCATTAGAGTGATAACTCTTAAAATGTATTAAACATACAAAACACCAAATTTTAGATCTTTATTTACAAAACAAAAAACTAATAAGTCAAGAAACATACACATTACAAAATAATTATATCCACACAACTAATAAAGGTCCCTCAATCAATTCAGAAATCATTAAACATCATTAAAAATCCAAACTTTATTCACATAAACACACTACTAATCATTAAAAATATATTAAAAAAAAAACATAACATTAGATACATACCAAATGAATTAATTAAATCTGCAACACACCCTTTAAATCACACTTGATCCCTGAAATTTATACACAACTAAAAATGCATCAAATTTAAAACCAATGTACACAAGTAAAGTATCCAAAAAAACAAAAAAAACAATTGTGTGAACTTTACATCTTGAAATTAAAAACCCATAAAGAAAATATAAAAAAGATGCAAACTTTACTCACATTGATCCAAGAAACAAACCCAAAATGGAATCTTTATGGATCTACAGTAAATGGGTAACTTTTATTTTTTATAAAAAATGTGAAATGAATAGCTACATTACTAAAGGGAGTGATGATGATTAAAAAGTTGGGATGTTTTGAGTGTTGTAAGAGCAAATAACAGTGAAAGTAAGTGTGTGTTTATGAGTTGAGGTGGTTAGGGTTTTTTACTTTTTTAGATGGCGCCAGATAAGGTAAAGGACAAAAGTGAAGTGTTGCTGTTGGGTAAATTTATTGACATGTGTGGGGTCATGTAATGTTGTTTTTTTTGGAGGTTTATGCTTTATACTACTTGTGCTCTTTTTACTTTTAAAGATCCCATGGTTCAACCAGTTTTTTTTTTTTAATCGGTTGAACCAGCGAGATCAACTGAGGTTTTAAAACATTGCTTTTACGACATCTCATATTCAAGTTTTACTAGTCCAATATTTATGTTAGTTTAAGCTTGTATACAAGTTAGGAGGTTGAAAGTGCAAGTTTATACGAGTTCACATGATACCGTCACAATCATGGAATGGTATTTACCCACCACAAATTGTTTGTGGCCGAAATTAGTTGTTTTTGTTTTTTGTTACTATCATGACTAAGTTGGTCTCTTTTATAAAACATAAACGCATTTTGTTCATGTTTCTCGTGCCTAAGTAACTTTAGTGATTGTCTAAATTATTAGGTTGTGAATTTCGTGATACCTGGAGCATACACCACCATAACGCATAGTCTTAGTTATGAAAAAATTAACAGGCATATGCCAACAACAATCTAACAAACTTGCACTAAAGGAAATAACATGTTTTTATTCGCGCAAAAACGACACTAATTCTCTTATGACATATTATGCATCTCATTTGACATGTTATAACACCTTTAAAAATAACATTTCATTTTGTTATTGATACTATAGAAGATTAATTTATTACTATAAAAATGTACTAACAATAAAAACATCAATGATACAACTTGAGGTGAAATTATATTATTTCCTAGATCTTGAGATTTTCTAGGAACTAAAAAACATCTAAGTTCAAATTTTGAGACATTCAAGTTGTCGGATTCCATTTCCTTGGTAAATTCATCACCAAAAATACTCTGAAAAAATCTCACGTGCTATACATATGCATCCATTGTTATAAGTATTAATTAGGTTTTTATACAACGTTAAATTATGATAAGATCGATGAATAGTACTGTATGCATTGTTTAATATATACCAGTATTTATGTGACTGTTCACAACCCACATGATGGAAAATGAATCTCATGGGTTTGTTATTCAATAAATCAACATCGTTTAAGATACGATTGCGATAGCTACCTAATTATTCCCGTAAGGCTATAAATCGTAAACCATGATGTTAACAGAAAGGGATAAAATGTAGTGCCGTTTGGTAATATTTTCTTTAATTTGTTTATTAATGAACGACGTATAGTATACATATGAGGAAAGAACATATATTGTAGATTAAAGTTTAGCAAAATTAAGGCCAATACTAATAGCAACCGTTAGAATATTGTAAACCCCGTGGGTGTAACTTTATTATTGATCGATATTTATAGATTACAAACCCTAATGATCTTACCCACAAGAGGGCTTGGGCCAAACATATTATTGCCTAATACTCCCCCGCAGTCCGAGCGGCGAAATCGCGAAAGCTCGGACTGGAGTAGTAAACTAGAAAAGAAACCAAACAAAAAAAACATTAACATAACTTTAGTCAACTCGTAACAAAACCGTACCAACGGTCGACTTTAGTCGACTGGTACCAACGGTCGGCTAAGTCGACTGGTAATAACACCGTACCAACGGTCGACTTTAGGGACTGATACCAACGATCAACTAAGTCGACTGATAACAAAGCCATACGAACAATCGACTAACAAACAAACAATAAAACTTTCACTAAACTTTATCAAAACCAAAACATATAAATCAAAAATACAAAATCAAAATCAAAACGTAGTGATCATATTGAAACCAAGGAATTAAATCACTTTTCCTTCCGCACGTTCGCCGAGTAAACAAAGTAATATCTTCCTGTTTCAATCTTCTTTCCGTCGAGGATGAGATTCTTTTCGAAGTGACGCTATTATTTTTTCTATGATTAGGGTTTGACAGGGCGGCCTATGGGAGGCGGCCTATGTTTGTTTGAGCTTATATAGCCGACTTGCTTATTTGGTTTTATGCTTATATTTCATAAGTTCACATTTTGTGGTTTATTTTGAAACATTCAGCTTATATAAGCTTATGTCAAAAGTAAATAAGTTATAAGCCAGCTATATAAGCCTAAACGATAAGGAACGGGCCCTTAGTAGCATGTGATTGTTTCCACTAATGGAAAATTGTAAGTTGAATAGAGACATTTGCAAGATCTTTTGCGTGATAAATTTGTATCAAAAATCTGTTATGATTATGTAGTACAAGTGGACGGTGGTGGGATAGGACCAAGTGGGGGAAGAGGGGCCAAGAAATTTGTGTTCGGTATAAACATCACCATGTGATCATACTTATATAGCCATGTCCCTCCTAAGTCATATGACATGTCGACATATGTATTGTAAAAATGTACTCATTGATGTCTTATTATTGCAATCAAAACCTTGTTATAATTAAGGGAATTTTCCACAATTACCCCATCCGTACAAGTGGTCCACCCTAAATGCTCCAGATTTTTTTCTTTTCTCTAAATACCCCAAGGGGAGATGGTCGCCCCTAAAATTTGGGCGGATGCTATAACCTTGTGACATGTGTCCCTATACATGGACCCACCATGTACTTTCCTGGTACAGCTCACAGTGTGTACTTCTTGGGCGACTAGGACCCACATTTCTTGGGCGACTTGCATTTTTTTTGTCTTTTTGTAAAAAATTATTAACTACATTTTTAGTCCTTGTTGTTTGCTTAGTATTTCATTTTTGTCCAACTTTTCAAAATCACATAACATAAATACATTAACACTAACAATCTTTTTATTTTTTCTCATTTCTCCTAGAAGCACGGACACTCCAAAAATCTCGGAGTGGCAGTGTCGGACACGTGTCGGACACGGACACGCCTCGGACACGGCTCGGACACGTGTCCGACACGCACGTGCCGTGTCCCACGTGCTGTTTGGGCCGGACACAGATTTGGACACGGTCCAAATCGGTCAACCATCCCTTTGTTGTGCCTTTCGCGATCTAAGGTTTAGGATATAGTCACCGGTGTTATGATGTTCGCGGTGGTGATTTTTTCCGGCGAAACCATGTTGAAGAGGGAAAATGAGAAGAAAGATGTTGAAGAAAGATGTTAAAATCGGCTGTCAGTTATGAACTTATATCATGTTAACCTAATTCCCTAAATAGTCTATTACTTTTGGGCCCAATTAATAACACAAATGGGCCAACTTTAAAAATACAAATGGTCTATTGTTCTTTTTCTTTTCCCTTGGCCCAGTTAATAAGACAAGACCAACTATTAAATATAAAGATAATAGGTAAAACAAAATGTAATTTTTGCAAAATTTGTATTAAATATATAATTAAAAATATTATATATAATAATAATTCCCGTGTCCACGCCGTGTTCGTGTCCTATATTTTTAGATTTTGCCGTATCGCCGTATCCGTGTCCGTGTCGGACACCGTGTCCGTGTCCGTGCAACCTAGCATTTCTCTTATCTCTCTCTCTCATAAAAACACACACACCTCTCCTTTCTCTCTCTACACCGCCGGCGACCCCCTTCTGGTCGTCTTCTCCGACGAGATTCCGGTCACCGGAATAATTTTCCGGCCAAAAATATTTTTCTTACACCAAAACGTAGATCGGGTTATCCCGAGTTCCCTCGTACCACCCACTCGCTAACACACGCCACCCGTCACCACCACGCACCGACACCGCCCCCTGCCACCACCTACAAGTTGACAGATTGAAAAAATGAAGGAAAGTGGAAGGAATAAAGATAGGATCACAAAATCCGAGCAGAAGGCACATGAAAACTTTACAAGATTAGGATCAAGGAGATTACTAACACCTTCCACAACCGCCAGAATGCATATCACACTCTTTATTTTGCTTGGCCAAATGACTAGCAGTAGGTTTCATAAATGAACCACTTGGTTTAGATAAGTTGACTGTGGACTTTGACTTGGCTTTCACATTATCTTGAGAAATACGATTTTGATGCTTCACACCTGAATCTGGGTTTTTTTTACTTTTATCTTATGCAACCTTTCCTCTCTACGTATATCTTTTGTCGAATGAGTATTTTAGCATTCTAATTTTTATTGGAGACCTTTTTTTTTAAAGGCTCAGAATTAATTAGTGAAATTTTTCGTTACACAAAGGGTTCTTTCTAAGATTTAATTTGTGTATAATAATAATAAGAATAATAGTAATAATAAACACAAGGACCAAAAATGAAATATCAAGCAAACTACAAGGATCAAAAATGTACTTAACTCTATTATTAATTTTTTACAAAAAGACAAAAAATGTAAGTCGCCCAAGAAATGTGGGTCCTAGTCGCCCAAGAAGTACACACTGTGAGCTGTACCAGGAAAGTACATGGTGAATCCATGTATAGGGACACATGTCACAAGGTTATAGCATCCGCCCAAGTTTTAGGGGCGACCATCTCCCCTTTGGGTATTTAGAGAAAAGAAAAAAATCTGGGGCATTTAGAGTGGACCACTTGTACGGATGGGGTAATTGTGAAAAATTCCCTATAATTAATTTGTAAACAACCTATGTAATTATTGCCTTTTTTTAATAGTAACCCAATAACTCATGCAATTAATGTATGTACCATTTGTTAATGTGGTGTGGTATTCAAAGGTGTTGTAACGTCGACCATTACTCATACGAGTATTTCTAGAATGAGCATATCATGTATATAGATTTTTGCTTCTTTTAACAATTTTTATCCAAAAAACGTACTGTAAATTTAATTTTTTTGAAGTGGTATAGGAATAACCGGCTAAATATGTGTTTATTAGTAACATGATTATAATTGTGATTTAATATGTGTTTAGTTTTAAGTAACATAAAAATTGCATGCTAACACTTGCAGCATGTGTGTACTTCATCTGGAATGAAAGGAACAAAAGGCTATTTGGCAATGAGAAGAGGAGTTATCAAGATATATTGGCTGCAATTATTAATAACATCATATGGAAATTGGCAAGCTTAACTGTGAAGAATTCTGCTAAGGTAGAAGAAATGAGTAAGTTATCGCAAGTTATCATGAACATTAGAAGAGATTCTGAGCAGTTGCTAGAAGATTGGATACTGATTAGAGTGTCTGGATTAGGGAGTTATGGATAGCTGAAGTATCAGTTGTACAACAGATGGAATAAGTTCTTTGGCCTCTGCTTTCTTAAAGTCATAGTAGTTTGCAGATTATTAAAGTGGATAGTACCTTGTAACTTGGAATTTAACTGGTGTGACTCTACTTATTTGAGCCTCATATGCTTTTCCAGTTTGGCCTTGGGAGGAAATTGGTAAGCTATGTTGGCTCAGTAAGAGGTCTAATTCTGTAAAATGTACCATAAAGTAGAGCTATCTATTGTAAAAGGTAAATGGCCTGGGTGGATAGTGTATGTTGGGTGCAATAACGAGTGTGTACAAGATGAACCTTCTTGGTCCACCCTATACACTGTCAAAAAGAGGATAGGATGGGTCTAATTGATGGTGTGTGTTCCCTACCTAGTGATGCCTAACCTTTATGTCATTAGATTAATCCAGTGATGATGTAGCAGCTTGGTTAATTCTAGGGGTGAAAGGCTAGAAAATATAGCTAGGATATGTATAGCCCCTCTTTTAGTGTCAATGAGGGCTATATCCTGATGATGCCTACTCAATCTCAACTCAAACTATTGTTGATGAGGGTTGAATGGTTTGAGTTTGAATTAAGTTTGGAAATGTGGTTAAGAGGATATAGTCTTTTGGTGCATTAAAAAGTGAATATATTAGCTACATTTTGTCTCATTGTAAGCTGGTGTTTGGCTTTAGTAGCAGACTTTTGTGTTCTAGTTCTGTCCGAGATAGTTTCTTGTAACTGAGACATCTTTCTTGTATTGTCAGTCATATTTCGTTTGATTGTATAAGAGAATAGGCATGTCTATTCCTTTTGCTTAGTTGATGTAATTTGTCATTAACTATTAATGTATAAGTTCACCTTTGCAAAACAAACAAAAAAATAATAAATAAAAAAAATAAACATAAAAAAATTCTAGAATTATAGAAGTTATATAAGAAAAAAATACTTGGTAAATCAAATATACAAATAAAGGGATCATTTCATCATTTGTAATGCTAAAAGTCTACGGAGTGAATTATCATATTGAGAAAGTGAGAAATAAAAAAGAAAAATAAAAAACTACAAAAAACAACACGAACCCTTGACCGCAAATTTTAAGACCAACACCCCTTGCCAACTTGGCTACTACAATCAAAGCCAAAAATAAATAAATAAATAAATAAATAAAATTAAAAAAAAAAATGTTTCTTATAACAACTTTCTAAAGATATTTATTCTCTTCCAGCTGCTTGAGTATTGTTGAATCTTCCAAAGTCCTTAGCCAGGTGGTCTCAAAACACGCGGGTCGTGATATTAATGTAAGGTAGTGAATGTGTCAGATGTCTATTATTTAATAAACCGGTACATAATATAGAGAACACTAGACTATTCTAGAAACGGGCTTGAGCCCATGATACATATCGACCCATCATACTATCGACTAACAATTAAGTTTATTGCATGAGCTTTGACAATCTCCTTGTCCTAACAAAATGTTTTGCTAACATGAGTTTATTTTGTATGCTCAGACTCACTCAAACTTTGCACCAAATAAACCAAACATTCGTAAACATCATACATGTGGAAAACTAGAAGGGGCTGAATAGTTTTAGCCTTTAAAATTTTAGTTTTGAAACTTATTGTGAACTTAAGCAATGATAATATGTAAAAGTAAATGAAATGAAAGACAAGAAAGTAATAGAATGATCAAACCAAATACAAAGAGATTTATAGTGGTTCAGTAATGAAGGTCTTATCACCTTACTTCACTTCCTGAGTTTTCGACACAAGAATTATTTAACTATGTCAACAAGCTCATTTCTTGACGGATAAAACCGTACTACGTCGGTTAAACTTTTACCAATACAAAACTAAATATTGAGTCCTAGTCTAAGTAGAACCAACATTCCTCTTTATGTATTTTAAGGAATAAAATACTAACCTAACTCTCTATGTTGTTGGTCGAATGGTCAAGTTTGGGGGGTGATCATGAAAATGTAGTAATGAGGTAATGGTCTTGATGCTTATATGGGTGAAGTCAAGTAATTTATGTTGCTGCAACAATGGAGGAATTGAAGCAACTGATAGAATGTTTGATGAGATATGCTGAGTTAGTATGAATCTGATATTGGATACTCATGTCTGAGATCGTTTCTTTTGTACCTGATATTTGAATAGGACTATAGTGAATGTTTTGTTTCCCTGAATGGGGTTTGTCTAATTCAGTGAATTGTTAAGTGTCTTGTAATTTGTTTGGTATTAATATAAATATGGGGAAATCATGCCTACTTTACAAAGTAAATAAATTCACCTTTTTGCGCACTCGTGCACACACACAAAAAACGATGGTTGGTGTATGATTGTTTTTATGAACTTTGAAGTATGTTTATGAAATACCACGTATCATTTACCACGTATCATTTTTAACTTTTTGTAATTATAACTATTATTTAAAACCCAAAATTTGGGCCCCTCAAAAGTGGAAATTTAAAGTGTAATTACGTTGTCATTAGTTACCAAATGTGTGGTTCATGTTTCATAGTACACCTGCAACCTAGACATGTTTCGAACTACTATTGGTTGGAGTACATGCAAGGCTACTGTTCATTTCTTGATTACCCCCTAATGCACCTCCTTATGTCCGTAATCTCACGCTAATTTTCCTTTTACCCGGCTTAAAACTTCACTCTAGCCTCTTCATGAAGCTTCCGGCACACAAACAAGTACAACACACTCATCTCTCACCTCTCACACAAAAACACACACAAACACAAACTTTATTTCTGTTAAAAATTGTAGAATATCACTCACCCAATACACCGAAACTGTGTGTGAAATTTCATGGATCGAGTTTTAATTTGTAGGTATCAACCTTAATTAGTTTTTGTGTTTTGGGGCTCTTTTTGTAAGATTTTGATTCTAGGTGATTGATTATTGTTTTCATCTATAATTTGCAATGACATCATCGCACCTTCGTTAGCAGCGACAATAGATGCGGGGCGTTGCAGTAATCGGTTGATGGGGAGAAAAGAGATAAACTGGTAATAATGTATTTTTCTTAAACATCGAGTGATTGATTAATATTAGATTATATGTTTTTAGAATAGGTGGATTTTCGTTTTTTTCTTTTTTAATCTGTAATATAGGTTAATAATAATAATCACAAATGTTGTCTTAGGAAAAAATGTTAGAAACTAATATCAAAGTGGGTTTTGGGTAGATGTAGTTGAATCATGTTATGTGAATGTTAAGACATAAAAAGGAGAATTGCCTTAGGAAGAATACGTTTATAAAAACATTTGAGTAAAATTCATTTATCGACGATAGTTAACAGCTGATAGTAGTCTGAACAAGGGGGTGTTTGGTTAGTGCTTATACAAATATGTATGCTTATTGGTTTATATACTTTTGCGCTTTCATAGGCTGTTTTGGATACTTAAGTTCATTTGGCCATGAGTTTTGTGTATAGCGAAAAATCGTGGTTTGGATACAACATTAAGTATGAGAGCCGCAAACTCATGTTATTTTCTGACAGAAGTAATTTCCTTATGTTCCATTGATCACCCCCACAGGTTCATTAGTCTGGGTTCGCTTGATATCAATGCTGCAACAGCGCCACAGGTTGGTCTTGGTCATCTGCAACAAAACCGTTCTGTTGTAACTACTCTATCACTCAGCGACGGTGATCATCAAAGATTCATGTTCAAATTGCAAGGTAATATACATGATATATGTGCTGTTATAAACTTATACTCACACTCAAACTGTCGTCAAATAACTGAAGGTGAATTATGGTGCTTGGACAGGTACACTGAGACTACATTGAAAGGCATCAGAAACACAACGCAGCCTTGCTACTCTGTTCTACCCATTGCCCCTCCATGTCAGGCTTAGACCGTGAGTTTTGATTTCAAACAAGAATGTTCAAACAAACACCCTTGAAATAATATTAGGTGGTTTAAGCTTTCAGTTAAGAATGGGTTCATGTTTAAATTGATTATTGCAAGAAAATCAGATACTCAAAAATAAACATTTAAAAATTCATAGTCATAACTACTGGTGTATCGTAGACAACCAAATATATGTTTATATTCCGAGGATAGCACCGGTAAATATGTATCCCCGGGTCGTTTCTCCCAACGAAGGCTAAGACTTGGTTCGTTGGTTCGTGTTCGTGATTCAGGAATTGAATCGTGTCGTGCAGGCTAAGGGAACCCTAAATTTCTACAAATAAAAGCACGTAAAAACAAATGAACACGGAAAGCACGAAAAAGCACGTAAAACACGGAAATTAAATCCTAAACGTAAAACGGGATCAAATCCTAAATTCCCGAGCTATTCTCGGGAGAAANACACGTTTTAGCCCTCCCCGGCAGCGGCGCCAAAAACTTGGTGTATCGTAGACAACCAAATATATGTTTATATTCCGAGGATAGCACCGGTAAATATGTATCCCCGGGTCGTTTCTCCCAACGAAGGCTAAGACTTGGTTCGTTGGTTCGTGTTCGTGATTCAGGAATTGAATCGTGTCGTGCAGGCTAAGGGAACCCTAAATTTCTACAAATAAAAGCACGTAAAAACAAATGAACACGGAAAGCACGAAAAAGCACGTAAAACACGGAAATTAAATCCTAAACGTAAAACGGGATCAAATCCTAAATTCCCGAGCTATTCTCGGGAGAAAACTAAGTCAACTAGGGAAAACTTAAGTCCTAAAAGTAAATTTTAAATTCCTAAAGGGTTTAAAACGTAAATTTAGACTTTATATATATTTAAAATACTTTATATTACTTTTTATTTATTTAATTATTTCTTAAAGACTAATTTAAAGTACTAAAAAGGAAATTTAACTATGAAAAATACAAAAATAATTTTGAAAAATTTAAAATAACCTAAAATTAATTTAAAAACTAGAAAATATATTTTTTTGGTTTTTTATATATTTATTATTAATTAAAAACTAATATTAATTATTATTAATTACTAAAAATACTAAATAAAAGGAAAATAATTTTGAAAAGTACAATTTATTTTTCTAAAATTATAAAACTAATAAAAACTACTTTTAAAACAGAAAAACTATTTTTTTGGATTTTTATTTAATTATTATGAATTAAAAGTAATTAAAAAGTACTTAAAAACTAAAATTAAATAAGAAAAATAGCAAAACAACTTGGAAAATTCTGAAAATTTTATGGAAATTCTAAAATAAGTTAAGGAACCTAGGAAAAATAAGAAAAGCTAATTTGAAACCCTAATAAGCTGTTTGGACACAATAAGCAGTTTACTAATAAGCTCAAAATAAGCAATACCTTATCAAATTGAACCAAACTTTTACAGGACCTAACACTTACTTAATTAAGCACTAATGAACTTAAAAAGCACAGAAAAAGCAAACACAATAAGCAAATAAGCACTTATCCAGATTACACCCAAAATAGTTTAATACACCTACTTAACAGCTTATTTTTAAGCACTAAATAAGCTAATTTTCTAAACCTAAAGGGGGCAAAATGTTAAACACCTAGGATACTACTCAGAAAACACAAAAGCCCTAATTTTCTAAACCCAATTGAACCCTAATTAACCCCTTGAACAGAGCACTGTAGCAACTGCACTTATGGGTACACAGATATGGGACAGCTTTGAAGATTCAGTTTACCCTAGCAATGGTTGTTAGATAATACCTAATATGGATTATATGTAAAGTTTACTAGGTGATCTAACCTCAGAAGCCAATTCAAGCCCTAATAACAAGCTAAGATACACTAGATTAAACCTTAAAGATGGCCTGTTCTAACAGATTCTGTCTAAGTTGACTTTGTAATTTTCACCCTAAAATTGACTATAGTGAGTTTCAAGTGTTTAATTATACTTTATTATGATAAGTGATAATGTTTAGCTACTAAAAACCTAATCCTAAAAACTTAATGAGTGGATTGAACAGAATTACAGCAACAGTAACACTATTAGGCTGAGTAGAAGTGGATTTTTGACTTTTCCTAAAGAACCTATCAATTTTATGCTTGTTTTATCCTACCTGTACCTAAAGGAGTCTAAGGATGCAGAAAACACCTATCACAAATAACCAGAAAACTCTAATCTCAGTTTATCCAAACACCCTCTTAAGGCTACTTTAACACTACAAATCCTATTTTTAACCTTGTACCTACTGTTTTTATGATCTAAATAGTTTATTTAACCACTATGAGAGCTACTAGAACAAAAATTAACAACTAAAGTTACTAAGAACCTACAACTGCAATTTTGACTAAACTACAACAGTAAGTATGCAATCATACACTAGGTCCTATATAAACCAAACAAAAACATTTAGACAGAAATGATAAGCAACACAAGGCAGAGATAAGCTAATTAATAATGCTACTGTAAGGAGAGATGAAGAAAAATGAAACTTACTTGGAGGGCTGCTAATGAAAAGGATTGTGAGATGGACTGAGATAAGCACACATAAGCTACAAGGAAGCTTTGTGAGCTTATCAGAAGGCTTATGAGCTAGTGAAGAGCTTATATAGCCTCTGGCTTCTTCTCTCTCTCTTTTTTTTTTTTTTTTAGATGAAAAACTGTATGAAAAGCAAATAAAAGCTTATGAAAGACAGCTAATAAGCTATAAATGACTTAAAATAAGTATAAAGATTAGAGCTTTTTGAAGGAGAATAAGAGCTTATATAAAAAGAACTTCAAACGGATAAAAGGGAAATGCAAGTAAACCTTAATTTTATTAAACTTTAAAAGCCAAATTACATTAAAGACAGAGAATTACAAAGAGAGCTTATTAAAACACTAAAGCTTATCACTAATTTCTACACTACTCGACTGAATACATGATCAAGGTCCTATTTATAGTTCTCCTAAGTCGGTTTTAGAGCTTGATAGAAGATCCTGGAAGCTTTATCCTTGTCCTCAGATTCCTTCCCACCTCGAATTCTCTTGAATTCCTCATCCTTATCTTCATGATGCATCTAGCTCCTTCTATCCAATCATACAGCTTGAATCTTCCACGTAGGCAGGTTCTGGAGTATTTCTAACACGTTGGCAGAATGTTCTTGAAAGTCCTAGGATTGGTACGAGGTTAATTTGGGTGAATAGTGGAATTACCAGGGGTGGGCGTGTGGGGAAGAGAGGGTAACAGGGTAACGGGGGGTAATTTTTTCTTTATTATATTTTGATTTTATAAAAAAGGGCCGGGTATAAGTAGTTAAGGGGAGTGGGCTAGTGTTAATTTTTGGGCCAGGGGTAACAGATTTGGGTTTTGGGTTTAAAAGGGATTAAAAGGGTGGTGGGTTATTGGTATAAAGGGTTTATTAGTTTTAGGATTTTATGGTATAAGGTGTAAGTAAATTTTGGGGTGTTAAATGTAAAATCTGAATTTTAGGGGACTAATTCTGCCATTCTTTATAAATCGAATCCAAGGACTAAATGTGATAATTCTTGATATCTAGAAGGACCAAAGTTGTCATTTCATGAATTTATTCTCTCAGGGATTAATTTTGACAACCTTTGAAACTCCAGGGACCTTTCTTGTAAAAATCTCCAAATTTTGCCCAGGGACTATTCTTGAAACTTTAGGAATTTTCAGGGACTCATTTGGACATTTTTAGCTCAGATTCACTTTCCGGCTATAAATTATACTCTTTTCATTCCCGTGCTCGTTTCTTGTGATTTTGTCTCGGTTTTTGTCGTTTTCTCATATTTTATCACCTGCATGAATAAAAACACAAAAACTCATATATTTGGCATTTATTAGCGGGTTTTTGGTCTTTTAGGTCTTAATTTGGTCAAGAAAAGGGTATGTGTTTAAGCACATACCAAAATCCCCCAGACTAAGATATTGCCGTGTCCTCACGCAATGTTATGAGNCATTTTTAGCTCAGATTCACTTTCCGGCTATAAATTATACTCTTTTCATTCCCGTGCTCGTTTCTTGTGATTTTGTCTCGGTTTTTGTCGTTTTCTCATATTTTATCACCTGCATGAATAAAAACACAAAAACTCATATATTTGGCATTTATTAGCGGGTTTTTGGTCTTTTAGGTCTTAATTTGGTCAAGAAAAGGGTATGTGTTTAAGCACATACCAACTACTTTTGCCAAAACACTAAACAATTGATGTTGCATTTTTGGGCTGATATATTTCTTCTAAGAGTTTGTTTGGGATTGTTCATTTGAGTGCATATTTGATTATTTCCTTAGTATTCGGTTTTGCATGTTTGGATGAAACCATTATCTGCTATAGGGTACATAAATACTTTACTATAGTCATTGGCCATGTTTTTTTTATAAGCAGACGCGCATTTTTAGCTAAGCAATTCCCAAACACTCTCATGACTAACATCATTTATAATCATTGCAGAATGCGATGGAACTGGCAAGCCAAACATAGAGCCCTGTCGCGACGCAAGCAGTTTGGAGGCATTTTTTCGTTTTATACTTCAGGTGATTACCACATCGACATTCTTTTCTGTTACATTTGATTCACCTCCTGAACTTGAACTTTACTGTGCAGCATCTATTGTATGGTAATTTTGTGCAGTATGATCTTTATTTGGACAAATAGAGTGTTCTACGTGTTTTGAGTTGGTTAAACCAAAATTTTATGTGGCTTATGGGCTTATTTTGACATTGGAAAAGTCCATAAGCTCACTTTTTTATTGGTGTAAGCCAATAACCTTAAATTGATAAGGTGATAATTTTGTGTCAGAACGGGCTGAGATAGTTACTTAGCGAAAATGATATCTTGAAACTCGGGTATTGGATACTCATATGGCTTAACAGCGTGGAGAAGGATATATATAATTTTTATAATATAATTTTTTATGTTTTTTTTGGGTAAAAGGATCTCCACCCTGGCAAAATATATTAACCAAAGAAACGTTTAAAGTACAATGGAATGTGGCTGAAATACCACATTAAATTTTTTTTTATGTTTTGTGTCTAATAATATGATTTTTATAAGCCAATGTGGAGAATGATATATACGTTTGAATTAGTAGTTTGTAGGATGAATGACTCAAATATACTACACTCGGTCTTCACCACAAAAAAAGATACATGCTACAAAGATTATGTACCGTATCTCTTTTCTTATAACATTGTTAAAAAATGACGTCGCTTACCCCTTAAAAATGGTCAACTTATTTATTTGTTTCTTTATTAAAAGCATGATCATAATTTTCTGCACATGTTTTTTTTGTAGGCCTGTAACTTGCTAAGGCAACAACACGATGATATCAACCGGGTACAAATGTTGCATACAAGGTTAGAATTTTATGCCTCTATTAGGTTCTTTAAAGCGTGTATAACAAATCTGTCAATGTATTTTGGTCTCATTGTTGAACATTAGGTATTAGTTTCTGAACACTTCCATCTTCAGAAAGAATACAGGTGAGTCTAAGAACAAAGGGATTAGCTTCTATAAGAGGTTTTCCTAAGGCTCAGATAACTGACTAATATATGTGTATTTAATGAATGTTATCGGAAAGTTATTGACTTGCACTATTAATTGATATAAACCTACTAGAAATAATACTTGCGAGGCATGTTTAGTAGTCAATCAAAACATGAAAACTTTGTTGATAAATTTTTGGTTACTTGACAGGGATGAAGATGCAACTACAATACAGAGAGTTTGTTGTCATTAGCTATTGCACTAGCAGGATGTTGATTGGTGATTCATGTCTAGCTAAAAAGCTTCAATGCTGACAGGTTGTTTCTTTACAAGATTAGAAGTTCTACTTAAAAATATCAGCCACTTATTGTATAGAATTTATGGAAGCATGAAATATATTGCGGTCTTTTCGGTTCTTGCCTAAAGCATCTGTACCCACTGATTTCAATACATAACGCATTTATTTATTCATATAACACCTTCAAAACAATAGCAACAAAAACAATTTAGCCAACTTTACATATAACAACAATAAAGCTATCATTAGCAGTGACCAACGTATGGTTATATAATGGATGTTATGTGTACTTGAGCTCTTCATGTTTCTTCATCAACTATTTTCTACTGAATGAAGAAGTTTCATTCAAGAATGATACTGGAGTAACAAATATGTTCTGTATTAGTTTCACTTTGTAAAGTTTCTAGCCTAAGTGTGTGCTACATCATTATTTCATTGTCTAAGAATACATGAAGGTACTTAATCATGAATGATAATGGATCAGACCGCTGAAATATTGGTCGCCTATACAAGAAGAAAGTATTCATATTGCATTAACTGGAATGAGCATTATGCATAAAAGATGACACGATGCCCCCGCGGCAACGCGCGGGTTATAAGAAAGTATTCATATTGCATTAACTGGAATGAGCATTATGCATAAAAGATGGCACGATGCCCCCGCGGCAACGTGCGGGTTATGCAAAAAGATGACAAGATGCCCCGCGGCAACGCGCGGGTTACCCCGCTCGTATTTATCTAAACATGAAAAAGACCTTTCATCTACATCAATTGTGCAAAGCTTGATATATACCTCTTCACTTGCATACATAGCATTTCAACAAATATAAAAGATTTGAATAATAATAATAATAATAATAATAATAATAATAATAATAATAATAATAATAATAATAATAATAATAAAATAAAAAAACTTTGTTTTAACTAAGGGCTAATTATCTAAAAGTGCATCAAACTTGACACTTTTTACTGTTGTATGTAGCAATGTTTTTTTTCTTCCCTAATGTGTGACTAAACTTTCGAATTTGGTACATTGTGTGTATTTTATGACTATTCAGCCCTGTAAAATGACCATTTTACCATTCGAAAATTAAAAAAAGTAAGGGTAAAATGGTCACAAAATACACACAATGTACCAAATTCGAAAGTTTAGTCACACATTAGAAAAAAAGAACATGGCTACATACAATGGTAAAAGGTGTCAAGTTTGATGCATTTTTAAGTAATTAGCCCTTTAATTAACAAGGCCTACAATAATATATTTATTATACTTTGGAGATGATCAAAGTAGAGAAGTAAAAGATCACAATGAAAGCTGATCTCTTTTATTTACCCATGTGTGTAAATGTTGTATAAATAACACATGAAAGTATGAAAGTTTCATGTGTTATTTATACAACATTTGTATAAATAAACATTTGTATAAATAACACATGAAAGTATGAAAGTTTCATGTGTTATTTATACAACATTTACACACATGAGTAAATAAAAGATACATAGTATTGATGGGAAGTAAATAGCATTACATAGGCAAATGTCGAATCAAATAGTGAGTAATAATTCACATGATTGATCAAAAGGCACACTAACGTTGACAATAACTAACGTTGACAATATGGCATTCATTTATTGTATTGATTTATAACAAATCTAATGATTATTAGGGTCTAAAATATACCAAACTCAAATACTCAATTCGACCCAATCTGGGTTCTGAACTTCTTCTGATCGCTTATTCGGGTTATACCCAATTTTTATTCAGATACAAGGCTGACTTTTTATAAAGTCCACTTTAACTAAATTGACTTTTTAAATAACCATTTATGGGACCCGAAATACTTGGGTCAATTCTACACAAATGTTCAAAAACAAGATCATTCCAACATGGGTTTTCCCTCCACGCTGTTGCAATCAAAACGGGTTTCAAATCCAACGTTATAATCTCAAACCATGTACTAAACATGTACGCGAAATGCGGTCATATCGAATATGCTCGCCAAGTGTTCGAAGAAATGCCTCAACGAAACGTGGTAACTTGGTCTGCTATGATATCTGGGTATGAGCAGGCGGGGAAGGCGTTAAAGGCGGTTGAAATGTTTAGCAGGATGGAAGTTGCTCAGGCGAATGAGTTTGTTTTCGCGAGTGTTGTGAGTGCTTGTGCTAGGATGTTGGGGGTTAATGTGGGTAAGAGGATTCATGCGCAGGCGGTTGTGCTTGGGTATGGCGGTGTTTCGTTTGTTTCTAACTCGCTTGTGTCAATGTATATGAAATGTGGGAGGTGTGGTGATGCTTTGGCGGTTTTTATGAGGTGTTGTGAACCGAATGATGTTGCGTATAATGCTATGATTAACGGGTTGGTTGAGAATGGAGAAGTTGGGAAAGCGTATGAGATGTTTAGACGTATGTGTCAGCAAGGTCTTGTTCCGAATCGGTTTAGTTTGGCGGGCTTGTTAGGAAAGTGTACTGCACCGAATGATTTATGGGTTGGGATGGAATTGCATTGTCTAGCGATCAAACTCAATCTTGAGAGCATAGCTTTTGTTGGCAATGTGTTGATAATGATGTACTCAAAATTTAGTTTACTTGAAGAAGCTGAGAAAATCTTCTGGTCGATTGAGGAGAAAGATATGATTTCATGGAATACATTCATCGCTGCGTATTGTCATGCTCTTGATTACACCAAAGGTATAAAAGTCTTTTACGAGATGTTAAGAACACATAATTCAACCCCTGATGACTTTACATACACGAGTGCCTTAAGTGCTTGTTCGGGTCTTGCTTCATCTCTTTTAGGGAGGCAAATTCATGGTTATTTAATTAGAACAAGATTGAACTATGACACGGGTGTTGCTAATGCACTTGTGAACATGTATGCAAAATGTGGTTCTATTAAACACGCGGTTACTATTTTTAACCAAACGAGATTCCATAATCTTTTATCATGGAATACCCTCATGGCAGGATTTGCTAATCACGGATTAGGAAAACAAGCGATTGAATTATTTAACCAGATGAAGGAATTACACATGAAACCTGATTCAGTCACATTTATTGCACTTCTATCCGCTTTAAATCACACGGGTGGCTTGGTGAATGAGGGTAAAATTTACTTTAACACGATGCAAGAAACTTACGGAATTACACCCAACGTTGAACATGTTGCTTGCATAGTTGACTTATTAGGCCGAGCCCGAAGAGTAAAAGAGGCGGAAGAGTATATGGAAAAGTATTCTTTTGAACAAGATCCTGTTGTTCTCGGGTGCTTACTATCTGCTTGTCGGGTGCACGGTGAGCTTGATATAGGCAAGCGCACGGCTGAACGATTCTCAAAGATTAAAAAAGTTTCTACTTCACCTTATGTGTTGTTGTCTAATTTATATGCTTCAGAGAGTATGTGGGATGGTGTAGCAGAGACAAGAAAAGAATTAAAGGATAGTTTAATCAAGAAGGAACCGGGCCATAGTTTGATTGAAGTTCAAGGGGTTGTGGAAAAGTTTACTGTTGGTAGAATTTTGCATTCGAGAATAGATGAGATTGTGGGTGTGCTTAAAGTTTTGAGCTGTATAGAAGACGAGTTTTCTTGGTGTTACTAATATTTCATCAGTACAAAGATACTTGATTTGTTCTTAAGTTTATATATTATAGCCGAGTAGTGTTGTTGATCGGTTTTGAGTTGGATTTCTAAAGGTTTAGTGTGATAGCATCTTCACTGCACATATTTGAAGGTTGCTTATAACGGTTTTTAATGAATTAACGGTCAACTGATCTAGGATGTCTTACATTTAATTCTTTGTCATTGACTCAAAGATCTGGAACTTCATAAAGTTTATATGGAGTGGGCCTATTTACTTATGAATGGCTCGAATTTTACGAGTTAAACAGGTCGAATAAAATATTAGCCAGTAGGGGAATGGGTCAAACAGTTTGAACATAGGCTAAAGTCTATCTTTGCATATGAATTCTGATTGTAAACACTATTGTTTATGAAATAACAGTTAAGGCAAAAGTAACCCAACTCATCATGTTTCGACTCCCGCTAAAAGGTGATGATGATAAAAAATAATTTAACCATTTAGACGTTATGAGGTAAATAACAGGTGATGATGATAATTTTTTGCATTTATGTTTTTTCGGAACATAATTTACTGACGCCCGTGTCTTGGCAGGGCAGCCACACCCGGAATGCGGTTGCAGCCATGTCGGGTGTTTTGTACCTTCCCTATATATGCAGATCTGAGCCTCAGCTTCCCTTGCTTGAAATCGCAAATTACTTGAAATTTGCATATGATTTGCATATACTATATTGTATTTTTATTGACTGTATCTGTATTTGTTCGAAGAAAGTTTGGAGTCTGCTTGCTATGGATTCTTGCAGGTTTCAGAATAGTTATACCACTGGGATAAGTATGCATTGTGGTGTTGCAGAAGAACCACTTAAAGATGCAGATTGGATACCCTCGCGGCAGAGGACAAGGAGAAAACCGTAAGTTAGTTGTTAAAATGGGCAGGTGGGTTACCGGGTCGAACTGGGAAACTTTTGGTATGGATTGAAATAGGTTGTGTTATGAAACCGGATGCAGGTTAGTTCATGTTATAAGGTGTTGCACGCGTTTTCGGTTTTTCTTCTGTGTATTCTTGGTTTTAATATATATTATTCTCCCTTTATCATTCTGCAGGGGCGGGCAAAACTTTCGAATGGCAGCCTTTTTGCGAACAAGGGCATTTTCTTTAGGTCTATGGGTGGTAAAAGTACTCACGAACGTCCTGTTCCTGAACTAATAGTGATGCGAGTTCAAGATCGGCTGGTCCGCATCAGGATTCTCCCATTGTTGAAAGTGACCAAGTTAAGTCTAGGGCATCTGTCATTATAAATAGGGTATTAGGGTTGTAATTGAGATAATGTTGAATATTATGAATGAATTAGTGATTTAATATTATTAGTGGGAGAGAGATCGGCCTCTTGAAAGTTGATCATCTATCTTTATTGTTCTTTTTATCTTATTATCGATCCGGTTCGTATCAGACGCTTACCTACGTCATTAAACTAATTCGTAATGCAACATAAAGGTGCCTGATGTAGGTCTATTATGTAAATGGGTCAATTCAGGATATGTTTTGTTTAATACGGGTCACGTTTTATTTAATACAGATGAAACAGGTAAACCAAGAATAGTCTAGAAAGTCATCTAAACTTTATTTTTCTAATTGAAATTTAGATCATTCTTTATACAAACAGGTCTTGGACAAAAGAGTTTTGTGTCATCCTAAATGTCCCCAAGAATTACGCATTTACACCCGTTATCTAACTAAGCTAACCAATGTTTGGTCTTTAATAGTTCAAAGATCTAATCTTTATAATTGAACCAAAAGTATAGGCTATTGTTAATTTTAGATGTGATTGTTACAATAGCTTCATATAGCGGACCTATTGGTATTTGTTGGTATTTTATTTTAAAGAGTTCACATTTTTTTTTTTTTATTTTAGATGTGATTGTTACAATAGCTTCATATATCTTGGTGTGTTCACTGAAACGAAGAAAATGATATTTAAAGCCTTTTTTTTCAATTCTTAATGTAGGAATATTATATTCGTCATGTTGACGACAGTCCAGGAAGCTCAAAGACAGAGCTAGAGCAAGTTACGCAAGGAGATCTTCTCAGGTATAGTAGATTATGCACAATACTTTTTTTTTTTTTTTTTTTTTTATTTAATTTTCGGTTTCAAATTTATATACATTTTTCAAATGATTTAAACCTCTATTGTGTTTACAATGTAATATATTGTTTGTATAATACATATCATGTATTGTTGACAGTTCACGGATCCGGTGATTCAGCTGTACGAGTAGAAGAGGCATTGAGATTGGAGGTGCTGATCACAGGTTCTCTGAGCATTGAGATTGATTAGCTTCCGTTGTTACGTCTTAAATAAACGAAACCTTGAATCAATAATGCAACATGAAGGTGGCTGATGTAGCCATGTATGTCTATTATGTAAATGTTTTTTTAGGTAAAAAGGAACTTCCACCCTTGTAAAATATATTAGCCAAAAAACCATTTAAAGTATAATGGAATGTGGCTGAAACGCCACATTAACCTCAAGCAACCACTTGAACAACCACTAGATCATTTATGACATGCCATAAAGTACAATGTAAATGAATCGATTCAGGATATGTTTTGTTGGTCATGTTTTATTTGATAAGGGTCAAAAAGGTATTAGTTTATTTGTCACCTTATAAGCCAAACATAAAAGACGCCATACCAATGTCCGCAACGAAGCGCGGCGGCCATCACCCTCGTTTTAACCCATTACACATTCGGCTGCTTCCCAGCTTACCCCCTAGAAGATAATATTTTGCCTTTAATATCTATATTAGTCATCACGTTTGAAAGATCTTGTTTAAAAAACGATTTGCAATAGTTATGAACTTAAGTACTTAACCAATGCTATATGAAAACTCAGTGTGTCGAGCCTTATCGAGTTTTAAGGTTTTAAGGGATGGAAAATAATGTGCACCCCAGAAAGAACAAAAAAACATTTGCTCAGTAGTCAAATACCGAAAAGCCCAACTGAACATAACAATATAGGTTCCATACGACTACCCACAGGGTTTATATATATATATATATATATATATATATATATATATATATATATATATATATATATATATATATATATATATATATATATATATATATATATATACTAGCTTCAAGACCCGCCCGATGGGCGGGCTAGCTCAATGAAATCATTTTAATGAATATTATAAGAGTATTTATATTTGATTATGTCATAAAAAAAAAAAAAAATAATAATAATAATAATAATGATAATAATAATAATGATAAAACATAAAAAGTATCAAATGAGTTACACAAATAAATTGAAAGAAAATTTGTATCAAAGGAATAACAAAACACTGAATGAATACTAAAAATATGTTTAAAGCTTATGCAACAATTCTGTGAGAACGTTAGTAGCCTCATCGGTGTAGTTTCCTTCTATTTCATAACAAAGTCTCAATACGTAACATATTCTTGTTTCTTTGGTAACTCTCGGTAGCTTCAAAATTTTTACACTTTGTATGGTTTCTTGCACAACCTGGTTCTATATTAAAACATATCACATGAATAATTATTATGATGAGAAACATCTATTAAAGTACCTAATTAGAGGGAAAAATGAAAGACCAGATCAAATGTAAAACTCCTTGATCATGTAACTAAGGCAAGTGGTTGCGAAATTAAAAATCAAGAAAACATATAGTTTCTAGTATAGAGGACAAATGGAGAATAAGTCATTTTAAGGTTATAGGATATCTAACATATGCTTGGTTTCCACCACGTGTTATAGCAAACACCACAAATGTAGCATATCTCCATGAAGTAGGATGATATAGAAACTATATAATTTTCTTACTCACATGTCTAAAATCCTTCTCTATGAAATAGTTCATTTAACATACAACATACACCTCAACTAATGCACAAAACTGAACATACAACATACACCTCAACTGATGCACAAAACTGCTTTTGTTAAAGAACCTGAAACATATGAGCAATTGCAGGTTTATATGTTCAATCTCTACAAAGGCCTTTGGCCGAGCGGTATGTGAGTGGTCCAATTACCAAGAGGTTGTGAGTTCAAGTCTCATTAGAGACATGTGTGATATTATTTGAGACTTATGGGCTTATATAAGCTTATTATGTAATAATCTTATATAAGCCCATAGGTCTCAAAATAAGCCATAAAATTTAGGCTTATATAAACTGAAATCAAATAAGCCCACAAGCCCACAAATAAGCTTAAACAAACACCCTCAAATATTAGACAAAAAGTGTTTCATGTCAACCAAATTTTACTTAACTGAAGTCACAAATATATCAATTGTGTCTCATATTTATGCTAATATCTACTATAACAACTCATAAGCATCATAAGCAAATCAAGCAATATCTTAACAATATAGAAAGTTGAAAAAGATACAATTTCAAAACATTGTCAACATCTGGCTGAAATGACCTCTACTTTAATTTCAGGTTATCTTTTGATTGAAAAATGACTATATGTATCAGATTGGTAGAGAAAAGTCACAATTACTACTAAGCGAACAAAATTAAACTTAAAGGATATTCATAAATTTTAATATAATTTTTTAGGAGTGGGACTGCGTTTCGTTAACATCCTTGTTCATTCCAGTAATCAATCAATAGAAAAGAAAAATCAAATATAAAATTCACACATAAGAAACACATACCATTATACAGACACATAATATGAATGCTCAAAAGGTTATGCCAACAATAACATATATGAATTCAAGTAGGCTTGAAACCTCAAGAAAAAAAAAAGCACCAAATATTTATACCAAAATCTAATGAGTGCAATTAAGATAAAAGGTTCACCTGGTACTCTGAAAATTCAATAGCTAATGTCTTCATAGTCTTGTCTACTGGTTGAATTATGAGGTTCCTGCGGTATACGAGCAAAAAAAAAAGAAAAAAAAAGAAAAGAAAAAAAAAAGACAATTTCATATTAACCTCTGTTTTCATCAACGTTACCAGGCCAAACATGCAGATTCATTGGACAACACGTGTTCCGGGTTAGTGCGCACCATACCAAATATCTACAAACAATAATCTGCCATTATATTTACATGTTGCAACGCTTGTTTCAGATTGTAAAAATGGATGGTTGAGTAAAATGTGGTAATTCCTACCATTGTTCGAGGACCCTCCTGCAGAAACCATATTATTAGTTTGTTACATCGAAAAATCTACAACAAATTGTAAAAATGAAACAGATCACTAACAACATACCAACTTCGAACATATTGTCAGAGGGTAAAACATCAATAAGATTAAATACTTATGGGTAGCCATGTGCCACCACAAGTACTAAAGGTGGCAATTGTGACCCATTTACTTTCGATTATATGATATTATTATAGTTGAAAACTTGAAATAGGTTAATTAGGAACACTAATTATTTATTTTTAAAAAAAAGTTATAAAACCTGGACAAAAACCAGGTCAATAACCTGACAAATATCTAAGATTATGCCAATTTTGACCCATTATCCGTCCCAACTATTTTCACCAATAACCACAATTAACATGAAGTTACTGGAAGATCAACAATGACTCGGCTGATAGCAATGCAAGCTCCCGATGTTGCACCTGTTTGCAAGGCATTCATTGAAACATCAATGAGGAAAAGGAATATAACATGCATTGGCTCACGTACCTAGGAAATATATAATAAAATACTATAGAGATAAACGTTTAGAGAAGTGAAAAATGAAGCTATGGATCAGATTCACAGGAACCAGGAATTTCCCTTATGGCAACGAATTCAACTGCTCCACTGCATAGATCAGGCCATTCATCAGCGTCCCTTCGCCTGCCATCTGGACCTAGATTGCATTGATAGCTAGGTGTAGTTTCATCTGTGAAGCCTGCAAAAGTGTAAATGTAAGACAACATATTGAACTAAAAGTGGCATATTCAACCCGTTCACTTATAAGTCGGTTGACATGGGTTACATTTTATCGATAGTAACACCTAGCCATTAAGGGTATGATCCTATCACCATGACAATTTAGCATTTTAGACATCTATATCCATATAGTGGGACAATGTACTTGCTCCGTCACAGAGTAATGCAACATTTTTTCATGGTTATAATGCTCATCACAAATTGTAAACATTTTTTGGTAAGTTTTCAGAGTGAAAATAAAACCATTAGTATTTGACTGATCAGTAAGATCACGTACAGACGCCATGATCAAAAGAGATTGTACAGGCTTTTCGTCTCCGGTTTTTGGGTCAACGATCTTTTCTCCAAATAAAACTTTATATTAGAAGGAAGCAAAACATAATATAATAAGACATGGAAAAAAAGAAGCCATTTATACCTTAGTCTTGCGGGAATGATCTCGTCCTTAAATTTACCAGAAGCAGTTGCAGCAACAGCCTTCCTATGGGAATCAACCTATGCAACCCAAACACCGTTAAAAAGGCTACATTTGAACGAAACAACAACCTTTCTATATAGTTATATTCAACTCACCGCAGCCTGATCTTGTTCCTTCCTCGTCACGCCAAAGCGCTATGAAACATTTTCTGGCGTAATCCCCATTAGAAGAAGACAATTTTGAGCTTGTACCATTCTCTTCACCTGTTAATGTTAATCACAAGCAAAATATAAGCATATAACAGACTACGGGTTCACATATAGAGATATGTGAGTATATATTCACTTACAAAATAACAAAAAAGTAAAAGTGACCAAGATGCAAGGGAAAAACTTTTGTTTAACATAGGAGATAAAAGTATACCATTGGGTTAACGGTCCATCCCAAGCCATCGGATTGGCAGTCATGGATTGCAAACCAGCACCAATCCCAATATCATAAAATCCAGCTTTAATAGCCGCAGCTAGGGGTGTAAACGAGTCGAGCTTTTAACGAGCTACTCGAGCTTGAGCTCGTTTAACTCGAGTCGAGCTTGATAATTTTCGAGCTCGAGTCGAGCTCAAACAAAATTTAGAGCTCGAATAATTTCACGAGCCGAGCTTTTAAAACTTATATTTAGCTCGGCTCGTTCGAAAGCTCGTTTAGTTATTCGAGCCGAACGAGCCAAACGAGTTACTCGAGCTAAACGAGCCGAACGAGCTAATCGAGCTAATAGAGATAAATATGTAGTTTCAAAATATTTTAATTTTAAACTTAAAACCAAAACTAGCAAGATGTTAACCTTCAATCACACCAAAAAAAACCTTCAATCACACCAAAGATCTACACTTTAGTTTATATGTAAAATATACATACAAACTAGTAAGCTTGGGCTTTTACTTTTATAGACCCCATATTGTCTTCCTTTTGTTTCACTCATCCAATGTGGGATGTGAAATGAAATCTTTTTTCTTTCTTTTTTTTTTCATTCAAACTTACAAGTATTACTTGGATTCTTAATATGTATAAATAAGTTAAATGTGATAAATAAATTGTTACTCATATATATTCATTGATGATATAATGGTTAATATTAGTTTTATGCTAGTTAAGTGTTTTATAAAGAAGTAATCTAATATGTTAATAAACGGTCTTTATTCAAATATATAAATGAATTTAAATCCAATCATAATCCACTAAAATAAGAATTATGAATCTCTATATGATTTTAACGAATCTCGGCTCGTATTCACGTGATGGTTTGAGGTTCATATTAAGGTTTTTGTGTATTTATAAATACAACATATGTATGTATATTGGTATATTAAAATGAAATTCTCTT
>LBNU01006887.1:171223-190097 GCA_014162995.1 Artemisia annua
CCACATTGAAAATAATAAGAAAAGTAAAGAGAGATGGACACTATAAAACAAAGACCCATTTCATTTTTCATAAACAACTACATCTACTTGAATTTATAAAAAATAAAAGTATGATTGTTATACACTCTTTTGCTTCAAATGCGAACTAGTGTTTATTATAAGTTGCATAAACTTTAGTTTAATATTAGAACAATTTTTATAATCGTAAACGAGCTTTCGAGCTCGAGCTTTAGTTAATAAACGAGCCTTTCAATTTCGATCTTCTATACGTGCATATTAAGCTTGAAAGTTATTTTATTATAGGATTAAAAAAAAGTTAAAAATGTTAAACGAGCTTCGAGCTCGAGCTCGAACAACAACAAAATATTCGAGCTCGAGCTCGAGCCAATTTATAAAAGTTTATTCGAGCTCGAGCCGAGCTTGAGCCGAGCAGTTAATAAACGAGCCTAGCTCGTTTAGGTCAAAACTCGACTCGGCTCGGATCGTTTGCACCCCTAGCCGCAGCTACATCAGCAGCTGCCTGAAGAACCGAGGAACATTGTCTGTTTTTGGTCCTAACTGGAACAGTGAGAAATCATATATTAGAAAATCATCTTAGATCTAGGTAATCAGGTACTGCATTCTCTCGAGTCTTGGACATTCCAGGAAACCCAGCGTAGAAAGCGGCCATTTTGCATTCGCTTGATCTTTGGGACCCACTCCCAATACAGATCCGACAACGATATCTCCAACTTCAGCTGGATTGAGATTTGTTTTCTCTGTCACTGCCTAATCAAGTACAAAGAAAAAAAACGTAACACTTAGACCAACTACTTCACAAAAGAAAATCATGAAACTGAAATACATGCTGCTAAACGTACCATCAAAACTGGTGCAAGTAATAACCTCAAAACAAACACAAAAACAGTCAAAAGTACGAACAAACAATAATTCGAACATGAATTCAAAGTTCGCCATTGTTCTTATAGGGGCTTTTGGGGGTCACTTATTTTAATTGATTTTGAACCCTAATCAATTTCATAGAGTAATACCAAACACTCCAATTCAATCTTCAATCATAATTATGTCAAAACACATTCAATAAAAAATGCTAAAAATCACAGTTAGGGTAAAATTATAAAAAAAATAATAAAAAAATAAAAATAAAAAAGAATCAATACCTAGGCAGCGGTATATTCCATCAAGGCGGCGAGATGTACAGAGGTTGGACATGTTAACCAGATCTTTACTCATAGTATTTCTTCAACAAAAACTATAAACAAAACATACGATTGAGCATATTGACAATTGCATTCACATATAACTTTGAAAAATAAAACACACAAAAGAATGTATATAAAAAAGCAACTGAAATAAGCAATCCCATAAACCCCTATAAGCACTTTAAATAAGCAGTCTCATACAACCGATATAACCATTGTAAAGTTTTAAGAACCAATCACAAACATCACCTATAGAGATCTTAAAAAATCAATAAACAAAATCAAAACAAACCTTGTGTGTCAAATCATATTGTCGGCGGTGGTGGTGTAGGATTAGTGGTTTCGAATTAAAAAAATGGTTTTATGCTTTGATCTCGATAAAATCAGCTCAATAAATAAAACAAATCTTGAATCAAAATTTAATTAGTCGATCATTCAACCAACATGAATCAATTTTAAAAAATGAGCGGTTGTTTCATAATTAGGTTTAAGATTTGGTTAGGTGTTTGTTGATGGCGCTTTTTTTTATAGAGATGATTAGTTTGAAAATAAAATATGGCGTTCTCTGCAATGGATGAAAGAGAGATTATTTTGAAATCTCTTGATCCCAATTTTTTCTCCTAGCTTTTCTCCAGAATTTGTTTCAAAAAAAATTCGAAATCTTTCTATTAATGGGGAGGTTTACACGTGTAGTTTTCTTAGAATTTTAGGAGAGTTTTTTATGCTAAAAATAGCAATCACACTTGTTCTATATATAGGTTGAGATATAGGTGAAACCAAAATTGTATGAAACATCATGGCAGCATCATAACAATTTTATAAAGAATAGGAGGATTTACATACATCACCATGTACACATCAATATTTACATATTTCCTTAAACACAAGTTTTTAATGCATGATGTACAAGGCTATTAAAGCAAGGATGTAAATAATGATGTGTATATGGGATGTATGTAAATGCCCCAGAAGATGATAAATTAATAGGACGTCCCTGGTAGTAGTACCTAACAACATCATAAACAAACGCTTTACATACTACCTTAAATAATGTGATCATGAAGAATATGTATGCAATGGTGTTTCTTCTCGTTGTTATCACGAGTACGAGCTCGACTTTGTGTGTTTCCTCAAACAATGATGGTGATCAGGAGATTTTCATGGTTGTGGACGATCAAACGACCATGCATGATATGATGTAGGAATAGGGATGACTAAGGTACATTACATGCATTATAATGTTATACTGTTACTTAATAAAGTAATTGCTTAAGTTAAAGAGAGATGCATGCGCTAACAATAGTATTTCATATATTCTTAGCAAACCTCCTTCATTAGCTCTCAGGTGAAATTAAGAAATCAAACTAGCCAAAGATACCTAAAAATTTGAATAATGTTCTCATCTACCGTCCCTTTGTAGATCAATCCGGTTCAACTTGGGAAGTTCCTTTTGGAAAGCAGGAAGGTATTGAATCTTGCTCGGCAATCCCCTAGTAGTAATTGCATAGCTCTTGACCAGCCGAAGATGTCATCGTGATGAAGACGTCATCGTGATGAAGACTACTGTTTGTGCTATCCCGTAAAGAACCCATGTTGCTATACATTTTTCCATTAATGCTGCGGAGCTAGAGCAGACAGCACTTGTCTGCATGTGTATGCGTGCATGCATGTGAAACAAGCCGATGTTGTTGGTTTGCTATATATACTTATATGTGTGTGTGGTAATAAGGTAAGCATGCCGGTATGGTGTGCCGTGTACCATCTACAATAATATTGTGTAACATATCAATAATGACGTGACAACGTCGTTGATGAATTCCTGATGTGGTGTGTAATTTGTTATTGTGTTTAATGAAATGTGCATTGCACTACTGTTTCTATTTTGGTAATTAATTAATGTCGAAAATTAATTTTATTCATGGACACTATTGGATGATAATTCATTAATCCATGTTTAGGGGTCGTAGTATAATTAGTTTATGTATTTAGAGTCGTGTATGTAAAGTTTATAAGCTTAGGGTCCTAGAATCACAAGAATAAAGTTAATAACCGTTTATTCGGTTATGGTAGTTTAGAAACGTCATGTCTGTTAATGAACCGTTGTGTTGGTTCATAGTGTCGGTTGATGGGTTATAAATACCCGTGTAAACCAAGTCTGTAAAAACTAACGATTGTCTATCAAATAAAATTAGTATACTTTTTATATTCGATTGTTCATAGAAAATAGAAGAGACCAACAGTGGCATCAGAGCCAAAGGTTTGAACCAGAGACAGAGAAGAAGACCAACGATTCAAGGAATCGTTTTAGAGAAGAAAGACCAACGATTCAGGGAATCGTTTTAGAGAAGAAACACCAACGATTCAGGGAATCGTTCCAGAAAAGGGAACATAAGAAATTGATTCAGGGAATCAATCAAGAAGAGAAAGACAGAAAAGAGTTTTGATTCAGAGGAATCAAACACGATTCGATTAAAGACAAGATCGAATCAGAGAACAGAAAGGAGAAGAGAAATAAACGTACCGTATAAAGGAAGAAGCGTACCACCGTGTGATTAGAAGAGAACCATAAGAAAGTAAAGAAGCAACCAGAACTTGCCCTAATTGCGTGTAGAAGGAAGAAGGAAGGAAGCAGTAGCAGAAGTGGGTCTTTGTTTGGTGATTGATGAGTGTGTAAATACTCATCATTTTTGTCTTATCTGAACTGCCAAAACAATCAAAAACACTCAAAAATGCATCAAAATACTGAAAATATCCCAGGGTTGTGTTTTATATGTTTCAGATGCAAAATGATTGAAAACAAATGAAAAACGAACAAAGTTTGCATAATTGGCAGTTTCAGTCCCTTAACTTTCAAAACTTGTCAAAATTAGTCCCTGAGCATTTGTTTTGAAAGAAAAGTCAACCAAAGTCCTTTGAAAATCACAAGTTGTCATAATTAGTCCTTTGGTGAAAAGTTTCAAAAGTTTACAAAACTAGTCCCTGAACTTTGCAAAATTGTCAAAAATGGTCCCTGGGATTAAAATCTTTTTGAAATCATCAATTATGTTCCTTGTATTATTGAACTTTGGCAAATATGGTCCTTGGGTGAAAAGTTTGGAGAAATTACAAGTTTGGTCCCTGAAGTTTCACAAGTTGACAAAACAGGTCCCTGGATTTCAAAAATGTGGAAAAGTCAAACGAGGTCCTTGAACTATTCAGCATTAGCAAGATAAACCCTTATGACTACTTTGGAACAATGGCAAATTCAGTCCCTCAAAATTTCAGAAATTACAAATTTGGTCCTTGTGATAATTACTACACCAAACGGATCCCTTTATTACCCTTAACCCAGAAATCCAAAACAAACCCAAACATAAACCAGCCCACCCTTTAATAATAATTCTAACCCATTTCACCCCTTGGCCCAACTCCCACCAGGCCCACTCCCACTCAAACCCAACTTCCCTAATAATAAAACCCACCCAGGCCCCCCTTTGGTCAAACAGTCAAACTAACACCCTCTTCTCCCCCCTTCATTCCCACTTGGCTCTGCAAAACCATCACTTCACCTCTCCCACCATCTCCACCGCCCAAACCACTCACCACCACTCTCACCTAACAAGACAAGCCCTAATTAATGCCACCACCCCCCCAATTGTAATTCCACATGTGCAAATGGCATTATTATATTTTTGGCGCCAAAAGTGAAGAACGGCCAAGATTAAAATTCTCTCATCCAATGGCCAAGAATTGAAGTGGGATATGTGCAGAAGTCCTCCAAGAGACCTAATGTGGCTATAAATAGAAGAAGGAAGCTGGGAAGAATAGTAGTAGTTTTTTAGCAAAAATCTAGTTAAGTCGAATTAGTGTTAACTTAATGTTTTAAGCTTTCATGTACTCTCATTTTTAATCTTGTAATCCTTTTTCTTCAATATAATAGAAGTTATCATTTTGTACCAAGCTTGTTCTTTCTTTTTCAGTTTCATAGAAAATCAAAGTTTTTAGCTAAAACCCTGTTAAGCTCTTTTGGTATTTCCATCTAGTCGTAAGTTCACTTAAGTCCTTAATATACATAAGAAAACATAAAAATAAAAACAGAAAACAAAGAACACCACAGGATACCTTTGCATATGAGACAATGGAAAGCATTGGAAGTGGTCTAAATGGATTGGCCAGGTGGACTGTACCTAGCTTATCTTTGATAAGCTAGGAGCTTGTTGCTGCTTCAAGACACCCTAGTTGAGCTAGTGGTTAAGGTTTTCTAGTTTTTATTTTAATTTTCAAGTTTTTAGCATAAATTGCATAATTAGTAATTGTTAGTGTTAATTGTATTTTGTTGTTTATTTGTGCTTGTTCTAGCTTGTTATAGCTTATTAAATATGGTTTAGTTCATGTTTCACAGTTTTAGTAAGAGTTCACCACTTTAGCAATTAAACTGCCAAGTATCACATATTGGTTATTTGTTGATAAGTGTTGATGAAATTGATGTTCCTGTGTTTAAACAAGTTATGCTAGCATGTTATGACCATGGGAACTGAAGTTGTGGATTAAATCATTAAGACTCTTTGAAAATCATCAAATCACAATTTTAAGAGGGTGTTTGGAATAACCTGTCTCTCTGTGATTTTGAATGTTTGTGTTGTTGTTATTGATTGAAGTATGTTACACTAGGTTACCCTAGTTCATTTAAACTTTAAAACACAGTGCTAAAAAGTAAAAAAGTCAAAAAGAGCTTTGATCTCATCTAGTTTGTCCACTGATAAGGAATTTAAGTTCCATAATCATTCACTTGGTCCATAAGTTGTTAACAAGGCTTAAATCAGTTCCATTTTAGCTTATATTATCATATTAAGTCATCTAGAAGAGATCAAATCTCACATAAGTCAACCTTTCATAAAATCTCAAAAAGTCAAAATTCCACAGTTAGAAATTTTTGAATAAACTTGTTCATTTTCTCTAGGACTTAATATTAAGTTTCTATACTTGTGCTTTTAGATAATTAATAATTTGCTGCTTATCTCAACCAGACTATTTTTATTTATTTTTATTAAGCTAGTTAAACTGCTTATTTGATGGCTTTTATCTAGTACTTTTTCATAAAGTTCCCCTATGCACAGGCTTACTAGCCTTTTTAATAAGCTTGCACAACCTTCATTAGTTAACCTTAGCTTGTGATTATTGTTGAATTTAGAAGCCCTTCTGGCCAGTTTGTTATATGCAAGCTTGTTTTTCCATATTCTGCTTATTTGGATTGCTTATCATGATCATCATATTTTCTCAAAACAACTCACTTCACTGAGTGATCAGTGTAAGTGAGTACTTTTCATAAGCTTGTAAAAGGCTCATTACTTGGACTTAGCTTGTGTGAATTGGTTCTTTGAGAAGCTCATCCACCAGTCTTTTAGGTTCAAAGCTTGTTTTGCAATTTTCAGCTTATTTAATAAGCTAATTTTACCTTAGTAACTTGTCCCATTTCCTGTGTACACTGAGCATACAGTGTAATTGTGGCTTTTTCATAAGCCTCTCATAAGCTCTCCAGTGGGTCCCATTGTGTGAGTCTTGGCTTTTTGGAAAGCCCACCAGCCCAACTTGCTATCTCAGTGCTTATTTTGTGCTCTTCAGCTTATTTGATAAGCTTTATTTGCCCTTAAAGATCACTGCAGATCTGTTTGTTTGACAGGGTGAATTTGGAGTTCTTATTTGCTTATTTAAGCTTATTCAGTGCTCATTTCTTGTTCTATTAGCTTGTTTCCAGTGTATCTTGTTTTACCTTTGTTTCACTCTGTCTAGCTTATTTGACAGCTTAAGTGAGCTTAATATCTCATTTTGAGACAAATAAGCTCACTGTTAAGCTTTTGAGCTTCCATTTTGCTTATTTTCAAGTTCCAAAGTTTTTGTCTTTATTAAAGTTTCTTTATTTCAGTAGTTTAATAGTTTTATAAAAGATAAAAATCAAAAAATCATCACTTTTAATAAAGTGATAGCTTCTATTTAAGCCATTTGGCTTATTGCTCAGCTTTTTCAAAAAGCAATTTTCATTTTTATAATTTTGTTAAATTCCTGACATCTTGTAGTATTTCTGGTAATTTTCTTAGATTTTTATCTTTTCATTTAGTATTTATAATAATTAATATTAATTTAATTAGTTTTAATTAAAAAACCAAAAAGAAAATCCTCTACTGTTCATTTTTAATCTCTAGTATTGTTTTATATTTTTCCTAGGTTTTATATATTATAAAGTATTTTTAGAAATTAGTTTCAGAGTTTTCACAATTTATTTGCTATTATTTTCATTTAATTTAGTTTAAATAGTTTTTAATTAATAATTAAGTAAATAATTAGTAAAATAGTTTAATAATAATTTTTATAAACTTTTTATAATTTTTTAGGATTCCTGTGAAGGTTAATTAGTTTTATAAAATATTTCTTAATTTTCTATGTCATTTGTAGTATAATTTGTAATTTAAATTAGTTAAATTAGTTTAATTAATATAACTAGTAACTAATTAATATTAAAATAAAAAAAAGACAAAAAGACATATTTTTAGTTTTTATATTATTTTTAAGTTATTTTAGAGTTTTCAAAAATAAATTTCCATTTTCTTAGTTTAAATTAATATTATATTACATTTAGTTTAAGTTAAATAATAATAAGTAATTAAATAGTTTTAATTAATATTAAAATAATCAAAAAAAATATTTTTCTTTTTTATAAAATTTTCTTTTAATATTAAGTTTGTAAAAAGTCATTTTCACCCCCTGTAGTTTGTTTTTGTGTGATTCCATTTTCCTAGTACGCATTTGCATTTGTTTTAATTCTGATTACGTTTTTAGATTAACTGATTCCCAGTAATTGTTAATATCTGTTATTTATATCATTTTCATTAGTGTAAACAAATCCAATCATTATCTGGTTACTTTCCCGATCACTGAATCTTTCAAACGTTTCCCAAAACACAATTTCAATCTCGTTAGGACTTAACGACCCGTGAATACACTGTACTTTCAACGGATCATAAATTGATCTCTCCTCTCTCAGATTTGACTTGTTGACCACACCTGGTTAACTGGTTAGTTTGGGCGGAGTCAGTGATAGAAAAGGAACGGAGCATATTATTTGGGTATTAAGAGAACGCTATTTTAAAGCCCACAAAAATTGAAAAGGCCCAACGAAATTACAGGTTTTATATTTCAAAAACTTGTTTTTTTTTTTCTATTAGTAGAATAGATTTCTTCCATTACAACTCGCATTAGAAAACGTTAGAATTGCTTTGAGAATTATTGTGGTTAGATAAGAGGATTTAAGTTCGACTGTTTATTAAGATTATATTGGTTTTAGAAGTTGCATATTATTATTGTAGGTTATAAAGAAGAATTTAAGGTCGACTATTATTATAATTATATTGGTCTTAGAAGAAAACCAAAACGAAAGATATGACGGGAGATAAAAATGAAAACAGAGTTGTTTTCACCACATCGTTACCATCATATCAATGCCCAGTTTTATACAATACGAACTATACATTATGGGCATTAAGAATGAAAAAGATATTATTGGCAAATGGAGTATGGGATTTAGTAGAAGGAGTAAGTACATCAAAAGAGATTGATGTAAAGAAAGATAGTTCGGCGTCAGCATACCTATTTCAAGGGTTACCAGAGGATTTGCAAATGCAAGTTGCGGGATGTGTAACAGCAAAAGAAATTTGGGATTCACTAAATGCTAGATTTATCGGGACAGAAGATGTACAACAAGCACACTCGCAACAACTTAAATCAGAATTTGAGAGACTTGTAATGAAAGAAGATGAAACAATAGATTCATTTGCCGGGAAGTTAATGAGTATTATTACAAAGGCTGCTACATGTGGATTGACGTTTGATGAACAAACAAAAGTACGGAAATTACTGAATGCAGTGCCATATAAGTTTGTACCAATAGTAGCAACTATTGAAATGGTTGTAGATTTTAAGAAAGCAAAATTAGAAGAGGTTATTGGAAAACTTAAGACTTATGAAGAAAGGCTTAAGTTTAGAAAAGGAAGTGAAGAAGATAATAGTGAGAAATTGTTGTTCACACGTCAAGGGAATAACAAAAATTCTGAACGTAACTATGGAAATGATAGACGAGGAGGTGGTAATCAGACACAAGGAAGAGGCCAAGGAAGATTCACAAGAGATAGTAAGAATGGAGATAGTTATGATAGAAACAAGAGAAACCATGGAGATCAAAACTACCATAGGAGAGACTTTAGAGAAATAGAGTGTTATAATTGTCATGAGTTTGGACACTATGCTGTAAATTGTCCAAAACCAAACCGTAGAGAAGAAAAAGCAAACCCTGTGTTCGAAGATGACGAACCAACACTATTAATGGTTACTAGTAAAGATGAAAAGGAGATAACATCCTTAAAGGAAGAACCGAGAAGGAAAGGAATTGTCATTGAGAAGAATGAAATTCCAAAAGAAAAGTTAGAAGATATGCGGTCAGAGATAGAAATTGACTTGAAGAGTAAATTAGAGTTTTGGAAGTTCGAAATGCTTCAAGAGTTAGAGATGGAAAAACAAGAGTTTGAGAAGAAACTAAGAAATAGAGAAATGGCATTTGAGAAACAAATGCAGATAGAGTTAGAGAACCTCAAGAAGTTGAGAGATTGCACAAGCAAAGAGATGAAAGAGTTAAAGACAGTAAGAGAACAGTTTGAGAAAGAGAACCATGAAGTTGTTTCAGATAAGAAACATCTAGAAGAAGAACCAAGTATTGACAAGGGCGAATGCAAGAAGCATCAAGAGACGCCATCAAGATTTCAGAAAGAAAGCCAGATTGAGAAAGACATTAAATCAAGCAACAAGAAAGTTGATCCAAAAGATCGTGATACAAGTACTACAAGAAACAAATTGTTGGAGTTTCAAGATTATGAAATGAAGCAAATGAAGGAAGATAGTGACAAAGGTGACAAAGATGATCAAGATGAGAGTGAAGACAAGGAAGATAGAAGACCGATCAAGGAGAAAACTCAAGATATATTTAGTGTTGAAGATCAAGACAAAGGAAGTGGAAGCAAGCCAAAGTTCAAAGATAAAGATAATGGAGCTTGAAGATATCGAAGGCATGGATTAATAAATTAGGAAGGAGTATTGGATGATAATTCATTAATCCATGTTTAGGGGTCGTAGTATAATTAGTTTATGTATTTAGAGTCGTGTATGTAAAGTTTATAAGCTTAGGGTCCTAGAATGACAAGAATAAAGTTAATAACCGTTTATTNATATCGAAGGCATTGATTAATAAATTAGGAAGGAGTATTGGATGATAATTCATTAATCCATGTTTAGGGGTCGTAGTATAATTAGTTTATGTATTTAGAGTCGTGTATGTAAAGTTTATAAGCTTAGGGTCCTAGAATGACAAGAATAAAGTTAATAACCGTTTATTCGGTTATGGTAGTTTAGAAACGTCATGTCTGTTAATGAACCGTTGTGTTGGTTCGTAGTGTCGGTTGATGGGTTATAAATACCTGTGTAAACCAAGTCTGTAAAAACTAACGATTGTCTATCAAATAAAATTAGTATACTTTTTATATTCGATTGTTCATAGAAAAGAGAAGAGACCAACAGACACTGAGTTGAATGCAGTTGAGATTGTATCCTTACTGCCCCAAACCTGATAAGAATCCCTGTTAAGGCATCGAGCCCGCCCCATAACTTGATACAAGGTTGACGTCCGCTTTAACTAAATTGACATAAATCCAACCTTATAATCTCAAACCATGTTCTAAACATGCATGCAAAATGCGGTCACATCGAATATACACGCCAAATGATCGATTAAATGCCTCAACGCAATGTAGTAACTTGGTCTGCTATAATTCTGTGTATGAGCAGGCGGGGAAGGCGTTAAAGGTGGTTGAAATGTTTAGTAGGATAGAAGTTGTTCAGGCGAATGAGTTTGTTTTTGCGAGTGTTGTTCGTGCTTGTGCTAGGATGTTGGGGGTTAGTTTGGGTAAGAGGATTCATGCGCAGGCGGTTGTGCTTGGGTATGGTGGCGTTTCGTTTGTTTCTAACTCGCTTGTGTCCATGTATATGAAATGTGGGAGGTGTAGTGATGCTTTGGCGGTTTTTATGAGGTGTTGTGAACCGAATGATGTTGCGTATAATGCTGTGATTAATGGGTTGGTTGAGAATGGAGAAGTTGATAAGGTGTATGAGATGTTTAGACGTATGTGTCGGCAAGGTCTTGTTCTAATCGGTTTCGTTTAGTGGGCTTGTTATGAAAGTGTACTCGCCGAATGATTTATGGATTGGGATGGAATTGCATTGTCTAGCGATCAAACTCAATCTTCAGAGCCTAGCTTTTGTTGGCAATGTGTTGATAACAATGTACTCAAAGTTTAGTTTACTTGAAGAAGCCGATAAAATCTTCTAGTCGATTGATCTTCATGGAATACATTCATCGCTGGATGTTGTCATGCTCTTAATTACGCCAAGGGGATACACGCATTTTACAAGATGTTAAATGTACGTAAATTAACCCCTGATGATTTCACCTACACAAGCACCTTAACTTCATGTTCGGGTCTTGCTTCCTCTCTATTAGGGAGGCAAATTCATGGTTATTTAATTAGAACAAGATTGAACTATGACACTGGTGTTGCTAATGCACTTGTGAACATGTATGCAAAATGTGGTTCTGTTAGACACTCAGTAACTATTTTTAACCAAACAAACTTTCGTAATCTTGTTTCGTGCAATACCCTCATGGCAGGATTTGCTAATCACGGTTTAGGAAAACAAGCGATTGAGTTGTTTACCCAAATGAAGGAATTGCATGTGAAACCCGATTCTGTCACATTTACTGCACTTTTATCCGCTTTAAATCACACCGGTGGTTTAGTCAACGAGGGTAAATTTTACTTCAACACTATGTAAGAAACTTACGGTATCGCACGCACCCTGTTATATTTTTACAGGTCTTCTAATTGATATATCCAGGATCGATATATGCACAAGATTAACAAGAAGATGATTCATTTATTAATCAATATAACAGTGGTTACATTGTATTTCAGACTCTATATTACATATTACATGTACTGGACTATATATAGACACCGAATGGGTATGACCCAATGGTCATGACTGTTCAAATGGGTTCAAGCCAAACGACACACCCCTTTGCCAAAATACAGAAATAACTAACTTAACTAACATAGCGGTTATTAAGTTTCTATTGAACACGTTTAGTCCTTTGTCTTTCAAGACTTATGCAATTACAAGGTCCAACATTTTCCCCCCTAATTGCTTAAGTCTTGTTCTTCGAATCTTCATGCTCTTCTCCGTGTCTCTTTCTTTCCTTCTTCCTGTCTCACCAACGTGTTGTTGTTGTTCGTTGTTTACTTCTTGTCTCGTTGTCTTTCTCTTTGTTTTGTGTGGACTTGGTACAAGGCGTGTGTGTGCCCTAGACCTCCTTTTTTGTCTCGGCTTCTTTCTCCAAAAACACCCAACGTGTTCTTGGCCACAATCAAACTCTATTGTTTGTTGTTGTTTCGTTCCAAGTTCTTCACAAAGTTCCTTTTCTCCCAAATACCTCTCGGTATTTCCAAAAGCAATTCGTTTGCTTTTTCCTTTTCGCTAATACCCCACGGTATTACTTCAACGTCTAAACAAATGAGATATTTGTTTGTCGTTCTACTGTTGCTTGTCCCTTTCTAACGTTGTACCACAATACTCCTTGTTTCTCTTCTTAATTCCACGCCGTATCTTCAACAACTCCTAATACCCGTCAGTATTCTTTTTACAAAACCAAGTGATCAGCCTGTTTTGCTATTGTTGTTGTTCCGTATTGCTCTAAACGTCTCTCCAAACAATCCTTGATTGTTTTGTTGTCTCGGTATACCTTATCACATCTACAAGCAACACCTTTTTTTTCTATGTGTATCTCGTTATTTATACATAAAGTTTCTTCTTGACGTCCTTCTTCTTCTTGTTGCGTTGTAAAGCAACATGCCTCTTCTTCCTTCTTTGCTGTTGTGTGCAAGACTCCAACAAAGTCTCTAACAATTGTTTCCTTCCTTTTTGAGTTTTTGTTGTCGCGTACAAAGATCACAACAAAACTCCCACCAATTCGTTTGGTGTCCATGTTTGTTCCTTCAATCTATTCGTTGGATTGAAGTTGTTGCTGTCTTGCGACTTCCGTTGGTTCTGATCGTGCACTATCTTCCCCAACATCCTTGGTGTCTTTCCTTCTCGGTCTCTTGATCCTCTTGATCAAAAGGCTTGAATCACAACTTGTAATCTTGCAAAACCTTCGGCTCTGATACCATGTTATATTTTTACAGGTCTTCTAATTGATATTTCCAGGATCGATATATGCACAAGATTAACAAGAAGATGATTCATTTATTAATCAATATAACAGTGGTTACATTGTATTTGAGACTCTGTATTACAGATTACATGTACTGGACTATATATAGACACAGAATGGGTATGACCCAATGGTCATGATTGTTTGACTGGGTTCAAGCCAAACGACACACCCCTTTGCCAAAATACAGAAATAACTAACTTAACTAACATAGTGGTTATTAAGTTTCTATTGAACACGTTTAGTCCTTTGTCTTTCAAGGCTTATGCAATTACAAGGTCCAACACACCCAACGTTGAACATGTTGCTTGCATAGTTGACTTATTAGGCCGAGCCCGAAGAGTAAAAGTGACAGAAGAGTATATGGAAAAGTATTCTTTTGAAAGAGATCCTGTTGTTCTTGGGTGCTTACTGCCTGCTTGTCAGGTCCACGGTGAGCTTGATATAGGCAAGCGCACGGCTGAACGATTCTCAAAGATTAAAAAAGTTTCTACTTCACCTTATGTGTTGTTGTCTAATTTTTATGTTTCAGAGAGTATGTGGGATGGTGTAGCAGAGACAAGAAAGCAATTAAAGGATAGTTTAATCAAGAAGGAACCAGGCCATAGTTTGATTGAAGTTCAAGGGTTGTGGAAAAGTTTACTGTTGGTAGAATTTTCCATTCGAGAATAGAGGAGATTGTGGGTGTGCTTAAAGTTTTGAGCTGTATAGAAGATGAGTTTTCTTGGTGTTACTAATATTTTATCAGTACAAACTACAAAGGTACTTGATTTTGTCTTAAGTTCGCAAGTTATAGCTTAGTAGTGTTGTTGATCGGTTTTGAGTTAATAGTCAAAAGGTTTAGAGTGATAACATCTTTACTGCACATATTCATAGATTGATTATAACGGTTTCTAAAGAAGTAACAATCCACTGATCAAGGACGTCTTGCATACACTTAATTCCTTTTCATTGACTTAAGGATCCAAGCTTCATAAAATTTACATATGCAGTCAGCCCATTTACTTACGAATAGATTGAGTTATACGGGTTAAATGGGTCGAATAAAATATTAGCTAAAAGGGTAATGGGTCAAACAGTTTAAACATCGGCCAAAGTCTATTTTACATATACTTAGTAACAGCATTGTTTATGAAATACAAGTAACATTTAAGGCATCAATTCTTTGTAACCTTTTCTGAGATTGGACAAAACGCATTATGTTGGTCAAAGTAACCCAATTCGACGTGTTTGGCCTTATGCTAAAAAGTGACCCTTTTTGACCCGTTAGCCAAGCTGCCTGCTTCCTAGCTTGCCAGTTGCCACCACTAGATGAATCTTTTGCCTTTGATATCTATATCAGTCATCACGTTTGAGGTTTTTTTTTTTTTTTGGTTACCATGATTTCCGACTTCTTAAGCCCTTTACGTAGAATAACAATCTGCAATAGTTATTAACTTAACCAATGCTATATCAAAACTCAGTGAGTCGAACGCTATCAAGTTTTAAGGTTATTTTTAGGATAGAAAGCAATGTGCACCCCGGAACTAGTATCGGATTCGACAAACGTATGTCAATGCCAACTATCTATCTTAAAAAAACAATTTAAACATCACCATGTAGTGTTATCTACAAAAACATGAGGCTCTCAAAACCTTATTATAATTAACAAAGTTTAAACAAAGACAATCAAATAAACTACTTTCTAAAGGTGCATGTTTGTATATCCTCTAAAACCATGGCTTGCTCTATCCATGAATGCAATGGCATATATAGTGGCTTTAAGCTGCAATTACCATGATTTATATTAATATTGCTAAGATTTTGTGATTTGGTTTGATTTGTTCTCGCGGTTAAGTGACCATGTTATCAACTAGTATAAGGTTTTGCGGTTAATGGTAATGTCGTGGTGGCGCTTTTCAAACTGTTTAGCTTACGTTCGTCTATTATTGATGATGGATTGATACACAAGTTGTATTTTCTATTTCTCATCATTAGTCTGTCACGTTACATTGTATTGTTAATTTAGCTAGCAGCAGTTATTATCGTATCATGGAATGCAATAAGATGCAATTACAATTATTTAATACTCCCTCCGTCCCATATTAAATGTCCACTTTTGATTTTTCGAGTCTTTTTTCTTAAACTTTGATCTTAAATATTTTTGATTGTATTATATCATACTTGATAAAAATTATATCAATGAAAAGTACATTTAAAACTCAATTCATTCATATATTTTGCATCATATATTATATAACATAAATAAAAATATTTAAGGTCAAAGATGATAAAACAAGACTTTGAAAATTCAATGTGGACATTTAATATGGGACGGAGGAAGTAGTTGATAGTTATATAACAAATACTTTGTAATTTGTTTGATTTGTTTTAGAAATCATGTGACCATGTTATTTAGTAACTAGACGAGTACCCGTGCATAGCAACGGATTTTCTAGCGGCAAATAGTTATAGGTGTGATATTGTGGTTAAGTATTTTATGTAACGTTTATACATAAAACATAAAACAATCAAAATGTAATTGCAAAAAGCTGTAATATGCGATAATTCAACTCAAAGAAAAAAGTTTAAAAGGTATTAAAAAAACACATAAAAACATTTAGTGAAACAGATAGAAAGTATAACTAAACAAAGCCACTTAACTCCTTTAACAAATTTACAAATATTTGAATTTCAAATGAGATAGTATGAATGTGTCAATAAAAATGTTAGATATCCTTCTACTATCACAGCCTTTTCTAAAATTTGGTTTTTCATACAAAGTCAACTTTATTAGAGGTTTAGTGAATCCTATTTCTAGTTGTTCAAAAACCGTAGTCAATTTTTCATCATTTAATTGTCCTCGTTTGCAAGTCATTGGCCTTATTTATTTACCTCATTACAGTGTTTTGAAACCCGGGTGGACCCGGCCGGATTGACCGGTTCGACCGATTTCAGCAAAAAAAAAGGGTCAAATAAACCCGGGTTTCTAAAACCGGGATAACCGGTTAGACCCGCCGTGAAACCCGGTCGGGTTTCGTTTTTTCAAAAAATTTTAATAATAACCCGGGTTGACCCGGTGGTCGAATCGGTTGACCCTGCGGTCGAACCGGTTGACCCGGTCGAAAAAATAACAAAAATAATAAATTGAAACCGGGTTGACCCGGCGGTCGAACCAGTTGACCCGGTGTCCGGTGACTCGACCGGGTTGATTTGAAACCCGGTTTTCAAAACATTGCCTCATTACATAAAATTTTCAAAAATATTAGTATTTTTTAAATGTGTAGCTACACTACGAATACACAAATGCATTGTAGACATTCGGTTATTGCTCTGCCCATATACGACTCAACTTTCAACTACCAACCAAAAGTACTTACAAATATTGCCCTGCCCATGTACAACAAAACCATTAAAAAAAAGAAAAACGCGTATTTTTTTAGCATTGGATTCCCTAATAATCCAAATATTTATGAAAATAATACTCCATAATAGCATGTATGTATTTTGAGACTGAGATGAATGTGTGTTTGTGTTTTAGAGAAAAAGTTAGAAAATGAGGATCAGTGTGTTTTTCCCTTTGTGTGTTAGGCTTTTATAAGGAGGTATAGAGAAGTTTCAACTTCTCTCTCAAGTCAACTTTTCTAAAAGTGTTTCAATGTTTCCATTAAGATTAAACCGACGAAATCATGTAATTTTGCATGTCCATTAATTAATATGTAATTTTCCCGCTTATGTAATTTTTTTTTTGACATTCTGTTTGCATGAAATAATGTTTCCTATTTGCATGTTTCCTAAATAATGTTTCCTATTTGTAATTTGCATCTCCATTAATTTGTAATATCCACATTAATATGAAATATGTTTTCTATTTGCATGTTTCCTAAAAAATGTGATTTGCATTGCTGTATATCTCCACCTCGTTAATTCAACATTTGCATTGGTGACTAACATTTTCAACATTTCCTTTAATATCATTTAAATGTGTAGCCAATATTTCAAGATTTCAAGATTGACCAAAGTTTCAAGAGTTCACTTTCAAGGTTGACCATTTTTACATTATAGATAGTTAAGATTAAGATAAGATGTAAGGTTTTGCAGTTAATGTTACTGACGGGGAGGTGCTTTTCAAATGTATAAGAGCTTGAATTCGTCTATTGTTGATGATGGATTGATACACAAGGTACATTCTCTACTTCTCGTTTTAAGTCTCTCATATCATATCGTATTGTTGATTTATATGCAATATAGATATGCATCACATTGCATAAGTTAATATTAACTTTTGTGTAGGAGCTTCAATTAGCACTATTCAATACCCCTCAAGGTGATAACATTTTTAAAAATCGGATAAATTCTATGTTAGAACTCTAATTTAATCTGCATAGTGTGATTTATGCATTTTTAACTAAATCGTATATTTTTCAATGCCTTATGATTTTCAAAATGCTTTTTTGTTATGCATGTTACTGATCCTTACGATGAGGAGAATGTAAGAGAGGAGATATGTGTTTTATTGATTGATGATTTCATACAATGTACACCCCGATATATATTGTGCCAATACAAGAGCTATATATGGAAAATACTAATCATCTAGTCAGCAAGAGCTAATCTCCTAATCTCCTACTAATCATCTAGTCACCAAGAGATAATAAGAATACATAGACAGCTAATGGATAACTAACACTCCCCCGCAGTTCGAGCGGCGAAATTGCGAAAGCTCGAACTGGAGTAATACACTGGTACAAAAAGTTCTATCAGTCACGCCCAAAATGCGTGACGAAATGACACATGATAATTGGATTGAGTCTATGCAAGAAGAATTCGACCAATTCAAGAGGCTAGAAGTCTGGGAATTAGTTGAAAGACCGGATGGAGTTTATGTGATTGGACTTAAATGGATATGGAAGAATAAGTTGGACGCAGAAGGTAATGTCATACGCAACAAATCCCGATTGGTAGCTAAAGGTTATAGTCAGGAGGAAGGAATCGACTTTGAAGAATCTTTCGCACCCATGGCTAGAATTGAAGCTGTACGGATTTTTCTGGCATACGCTGCTCACAAAAACATGATCGTGTACCAAATAGACGTCAAAACAGCATTTTTGAATGGTCAGTTACGTGAGGAGGTATACGTTAGTCAACCGGAAGGATTTGTAGACCCAGAGCATCCAAACCATGTCTATCGACTTAAGAAGGCTCTCTACGGTCTCAAACAAGCCCCCAGGGCATGGTATGACAAACTTACTGCTTTCTTACTTGCTAATGGTTTTACCAAAGGTTTAATAAATCCAACTTTATTTATCCAAAGACACGGGGAAGACGTTTTAATCGTACAAATTTA
>LBNU01006888.1:11182-32810 GCA_014162995.1 Artemisia annua
GTTTGTCATTCCATGAGATCTTCCAGATGTTGTTTCCACATGAGTAGTATCATCTTCCAGCTTAAACAAATTTGTCAGCCGCGATTCCAGATAGCTCGGAGGAGTGATTTGTGGAGCAGGGAGGATGCTTTTCATGAATTTCCTTTGGAGACAAGACTGGAGAAGCTGATTCACTCGTAGGTCATTGTGTGACTGATGCATGACTTCAAGATGTTTCCACATTTCATGATCACTAGCTTCAAAATCTAAGGTAGAATAGATGGAATTTGGAAGACCTAGAGTGATGTACCAACTTGCTTGGTAGTCAGCAACATGTTGGTCTAGGTCATGGCCAGTCAAAGTATCTTTGGTTTGTAGTTCAATGAATCCTGTTGAGTCAGCAATGAATTTCATTTGATATGGTCCTTGAAGAATTGCTTTCAGTATGAGATCAGCGTGTGGACGATCAGCAACCCATTGTAAGAATCATCGTTTCCAAGTAGTGTAGTTTCCATTAATCAACATACGAGGATTTGATTCATTACCAAAGTGTAGTACATGACGAGGGTCGGTACTGTGATGTGGAGTATAAGGAGAGTTTGAGTACGGTAGTTGAGACATGATGAAAGACTTGTGTGTATATGGATCTTGTAGAAGGTATAAGTGTTATGCCAAGCCTTGAAAACTATCCCAAGTGTGTTTTCGAGACTTAGTTGAAGAATATCTCGAAAAGCAGTCAATGTCCAAAGATCTCGAAAGTTGACCAAAGATCTCGAAAGTTGACCAAAGTTCTCGAAAATGTAAGTTATCGAGAAATTTTGGGGAAAATTTTCGAGAATCTTTGTTCTATGGAAATTAGCAAAGTTCTCGAAAGATTATGAAAAGATTTCGAAAATTTTCCAAAGATCTGGAAAACTGAAAGATTTCGAAAAGTTTGAAAAAATCTTGAAAGTTTCACAGTTTTGAGAAAAATTTCCACAAATTATCGAGATTCTACAATCGCGATAATATTCAACAAGTCGAAGTGTTTTCTTTCTTATACAAGAGAGAAAAACACTGAGTAACCAACGAAAACACCTTAGGAGCAATAACCAAAGATCTCGAAACTTTAGGGTCTAAAGTTCTCGATAACTGGTACAATTTGGGCAGATTTTGTGTTTCGTAAAAAGCAAGCCAAAAACACGTTTTTAATCTAAGATTCTTGTACAACTAACCTTAAAATGATGAAATATTAAAGAAAGTTGCAAACTTGAAACACTTTTCGAAAATTTGAATTTTCTCGAAAAATAGTACAAATGACGAATCTTAAAAAATTTTGTGAAAGTTTGAGACTTTGTTGTTTGTTTGAGTTTGTAACACAAGTTTGAAGACAAAGATATGATATAAACATGAAACAAACAAGAAAGTAGCAAAATTTATCAAAAATAACGAGTTAAAAACATTACTTTTGGTTCGTTAGATACAAAAACAAAAGTTACACCTTCTTCTAGCGATTGATACCACTTGTTAGGTCACCATATTGTAAACACAAGTATTGAAATGATAGAAATAAGATGAGAAATAGAGTTTGGTTGATTAGATCAAATATGAAGAATAAAAGTGCAAGAGTTTCCTTATGATATTGAAATAACCAACAAGTGTAAGATAATACATAAGGTCCTATTTATAGGAGAGGAGCTAGGGCAACACTCCCTTTCTCCTTCCTTTTTCTAAACGTTGGGCTTGTGGCCCATTGGACACTTAATTGACTTACACTTAAACATAAATAACATAAATAACTTAGCAACCTATTACAATGACTGAAATAACCGAGACTTGACTAAACGTTGATAAACTTAGGTTCTAACAGTCTTCAAGTTAGACTCATCTTCAGCTCCTAGTTTGTTCTCAGGAGATCTTCAATCTCCATATCTTTCACAATTCCGTTCTTAAACAACCAAACCTTCTTTCCACTAATTGGTACATCGTCGATATTAATTTGCTTCATTCGAATGTGGCATCTATCATCATAGATCTCATACCTTTTTACCACATAGGTCTCTACCTTCATTGTATATGGTTCATAATTAGTTCCTTCTTGTTCGCATCATAACCTTTCTTCATCTTCATACTCTTCCTACCACTCATAACTCTTACAATAGGTTAGACACCCAATGTTGTATATTCCAGGAAGATTGCCACCATTACAACGATTCTCTGTCTCCCAATTGCAAGTAGGTCATTCAATGTGTTCGTCCTTGAATCGAAATGGTTGGCATGAATGGTTGATTTCTCCAGTAGGTTCTTCCCAAGATCCATGCTCAAGCCAAGGCTTTTCATCCACCAATGGGACTTGATTGTTCCATTCATAATACCAGTAGGCATTCTTGAAATCTTCTTCGGTTTTAAATCTAGGGTAGTCTCCAGTGAGTGCATCATCATCATTTGAAGAAGATAATTAAATTCCCTGAATTGCTTACATAAAGGTGTCTCATAATCAAACACATCTATGTCGATGCTAAACAATTCCTCCATGTTTTCGTCAAGAGTAGAATCATCATACGATGATTCATTATCAGTTTCAGTTTCTTCATCTTTTCCTCTCATCCAATAAACCCATAGTACATTCTTGGTGGCACGATCCATGGTCATATGATTGTTGAACTTACTAGCCAACCAATCCGCAAAATCATTATCATCATGATCATAATTGATTTCAAAGCTAGTATTACTTATCATCCTCTTTTTTATTTCTTCGAACTCATTGAATTGCTCCATAAAACATCATGATAACCATGAGGTTATTATGCATTTTACTTCATCCATAGGAGCTGATTCAGGATCACCATATTTAAGTTCAAGCCATTCTTCTAAGGAATGTCCATCAACCTTACTAACTTTTTATTGAGTAGGGTTTCTGCTGCAGCATATATCCTTTCATCCTCCAAGTAGCATTTTTTCAATTCATAGGCGCGTTCATCATAAGGCATATAAGGAGATTTTGGAGTTTGGATACACACTTCATTCCTATTCTCATTGTATGATGGGGACACCCTATTAGTTGGGTTCGTGTATTCAATTTGAAACCTCCCTTCATTCTCTTCAATGGTAGTGCAAACCAAGATTCAATCATAGGCCATAAGAGGATTAATCCATCTTCCGTGTAGCTTACACGTTCTCTCTCTCTCTAGGTTTTCCAGCCGCCTCCTCTTCAATCTTTTTCTGGCCAAAAACACCTCTAAAACTGCCTCTCTACATCTAAACGATCTCTGATTCGTTTAGTTTGTATGCAATCGGATTTAGGGATGTGTTATATAAAAGAGGAGGCTGGTTATGGGCGATTTTCATATCCCTAACTTTCTCTAATCGTTTTTCATCTTTTTCTGCCCTAATCCCTTTAATTCCTATTACGTTTTGATTCTGATGTTGATAGATCTTTGTGTTTATCATTGTTGTTATCAAATCGTTGCTTGAATAAGGGTGGATCTAGTGAATCATTTTTTTAGGGTTGTTTAAACCGCCTTTGGGTTTTGAATCGTTTCCTTATCATCCTTGGTTATTAAGTCGGTTCTGATTGATTAACTATATAAGGAACGATTTATCTTCATTATATGCATTGTTTGGGGATTGATTCATATCTGAATCCGATTAGGGTTTGGTACAATCGGTTTGTGTTGATGATTTCTGGTTTCTGGTGCGTAATTCTAAACTTTACCCGATTAGGGTTTAGTTTTTACTAATTGCAAGTAACCCGTTTAGGGTTTTATGGTGTACAAGTCATGCTGCAAGTTATCCCATCTTAGGGATTGGTTTGTGATTGCACGTTTAATGCTGATGTAAGTTATTATGTTAAGTGGGTTGAACAGAGATGTTAGTCAAGTTGTGGAAGTCATGATCACCGTGTGTAAGTCAAGTTTTTTGATTCTTGTTCAAAAATCAATCTTGGGAAGCTGCTGGTCGTGTTGGATGTTTTGATTTATTGGCTATTACTCATCAACTCCTACGATCACTAATGGAAGTTAGGATTCAACCCTATTGTATGTACGATAACTAATTGGAATGTTAGGGTATGTGGGGCTCTTTGCTGCTGCTGCTAATTCGATTGGGTATTCAGTTGTGGAAGGGTGTGGCTGCTAATCTATTGTAAGTTAAGTTTTTGGGCAACTTATTCAAAAACCCTTGTGTATCATTACCAACGAAGATCTGTTGCTGAATGTTTTATTTCGTGGTCTGCTGTTTGGTATATGCTGCATGGTTCCTAATGATTTAGGAATATCGTATGGTTAGTGGTGTTCTTGTCCATTGAGCTAGATTTTGATGACTTTATTATGATTGCCATGTGTTGATGGATAGAAGTTGCTACTATGGAAGTTGTGATGCTGGATTGTTGTTGCCATTGTGGAAGTGTGTTGGCTTTCACTTCTTTTTGGTTATTCTTCTTGATTTTGGGTTTGCATCTAAACATACACCTTTGGAGCGAGTTTTTGCTTGCTGCTCTATCCGTGGTTTTAGAGTCTCTCACCAACCGTCGTGTGATATTTGTGAACTGAATTCAAGTTTGATGATCCATGAGTGTGGGTTGGTCGTTTGCATTGCTATGATATGGGTGCTTTCCAGAATCGCATGGAAGTTGTTTGAAGTTCTACGATGACTATGTTTCTTGGTGCTACTTAGTGAATCATGTGTTAATTCCTATTTTTTGTTCACTTGTATAGTCATTGTAGGTGGTAAGTTTTATTATGTAAGTTATAAGAATGCCGTGTCATTCTTATATGAGAGTCTGTAAGTGTCCTAAGGGACGGAGATGAGGGAAGTCACCCTCATCCTTTGTACTTCAATGTTTTTTGGCGTAATATATTTTATCGGGGTGAATTAACCCTTTTACCCAAAAAAAATTCATCTTCCGTATAGCTCATTAGTAAATCATAAGTAAACACATCACTTTCCATGCTGCTTAGATGTTTAAATTCCAAGAATGTAGTTTCGAGAGGAGTTTCCCAAGTGAATAGATCAGCATCGATTGTGAGTATATCGAATTCATCGTTCTCATATGTTTCAATTGAGCATACAAGCATGACAGTGTGAGGTTTCGATTCAAACAAGTGGTCAAACATAGGTAAGTTTCAGATAATAGCATCGTAAGTCTCATTAGAAGCCGAACTCAAGTGTTCATTCTTCCATTCCGATTCTCCAGGGCTTCCATTATCGGTGTAAATTGCTAGAAACTCACTCAAGCTAATTTCATAAACTTCACGCTCATCATCATTCTCTAAAAACCATAGCTTCTTTGTGTGCGGATTCTTATATCGCATTGTCATCTCATGTTCCATGACCAAATACTCGTTCATTGTGATATCTTCCATAGCAATCCCTGTCATCATAGAAAAAATCATCAGTAGGATTTGCTCGATAGAAGATTATAGTTATATAAAAACGAATACCAAGAATAAAATTTGCTGATATCTGCAGACGATGCGCCGTATCGTTAAAATAGAATACGCCGTATCTAATACATTAAAAATAAATCAGACCTTTATTTAGAATAACAATACGCCGCTTTATTAAATAGAATGCGCCGTATGTTTAAAATTATCAAAAATCAATTATATTTGTAAAAATTAAATGTGTCGTATAGAAAACGCTAATACGCCATATCTTCATTACGTTTCAAAATACAAGATTTTTAATTCAGGGTTAAATGCGTCGTATCGATGAAAATTGATGCGCCGCTTCTATTTAATAATTCGAAAACTGTTTTTATTAAATAATTAATACGCCGTATCTATAAAACAGATGTGCCGTATGTCAGTTAGGGTTTAAAAAGATTTCTGATTAAAAACAGAATACGTCGTATCTAGGGGATAGATGCGCCGTATTCGAATTATTAAATGCGTTGTACATAAAAAATTAAAACGCAATACGCCGCTTCTAAATAAAAGATGCGCCGTATCGTTTGTATCAGCAGAATACAGCGACAACAGTTTATGCAGAAAAACAAAAGAAAAACTAAAAATTACAATAACAAAGAAAATAAACACACAAAACAAGTAAACATGCAAATAGTACAAAGAATGCAATCTAAGTAATATACAACAAAGTTAGTGGTTAAAATCAAACCTAAAAAACTAAAAAGTTAGAAAGCCTAATTAAAATACTAACGGATAAATAGATATTAACAATTCACTCCCCGACAGTGGCACCAAAAACTTGATGCGTGTTGTGTCACGTGTAGTATAGAGGTTATTATGCCTATTCAAGTTTTAATTTATATTTTGCCTACTTATCCTATAACACACACACACTAACGAGCAGTGTACCCGATCCGTATGTAGATAGTGGTAAGCAGAGTGTCGATCACTAAGAGTGGAACGTAATACCTAGTTAACCTAATCATTATTTAATATACTAAGTTAGTTTTACAACCTAATCTAACGCAAAGGGGGTTTAGTCTGAGAAACTAGCACAGTTTGGTAGATTTAACAGAAAAGTAAAACTAATGAGAACGAATCAGAGAATGGCAAACATGAACACGAAAATACAGATAGAAGGCATCTCCTATGGTTAAGTAGCTTGTCACTTGTTTTATTGCTACTTTTATATGATGAGTATCGTAAATCTTATCTGTCTCGTTGGATTTTAAGTATAGGCGAGTAAACCCTTAATGATCACTTATGTCTATCTCACTTATCTAGACACTAGTTAAGTAAGCGTGGAGGCGGTATGGCAGCCTAAGCAAAACACAGCTAGACACAAAGGTTATCAAAGCACATATAAAAAGAACCAAAAAATATCATATAAACTATTAATCGATGGGAAAGGAATTTTAAGAGGAGCAGTATGGTGCCCACAAGCCCATCAATCCTGATGGAATAAAGTTTACTAATACAATAAAACAAAACTACTTAATTAATTATACACATGCAGGACCTTCTTCATGCTCTAAGATCTTCGTTTGAGGTGTGTCTTGTGTTGCCTTTTCATCTGAATTCGTCTCCTTAGGGTTTGGTTGCACACAAAATTCGTATGTTATGAATGAGTATTTATAGTTTCTGTCTGAAGGCACGATGCGGTGCATCAACTATGTAGATGCGACGAATTGAGGTAACTTCACGTGAGGTCCAAGATTATTATATTCTGGAATATTCGTACACCATCTTCAGATGCGGCGTATTATGAATCTTTATGCGGCGCATGTTCTTCAGCGTCTTGGATTGTATTTGGTGAAGTCTTGATAGTAATACGCCATATGTCAATATTGTAATGCGGCGTATTTGGAATCAAACAAGTTAGTTCTTCTTCGTTGACCAAAGTTTCATATGCGGCGCATGATAAAATCACATGCGGCGCATTCTTCAAAGTCAGGCAAGGGTCTTCGAATTCATCTAAGTATGATTGTACGGCGAATGTCTAGAATGATGTGGCGTATCTCCATGATTTCAGTAGACTTTTCCATCTTGATTATTTTGCTTCATATTTCGTCCAAAATCGCCAAGTTTCACCAATTGCTTGTTTTTACCTGAGAATCACTAAAGTAAACAATCAAGTACAAATTCTCATACATCACCACTCCATATAAAGGAGGGTTTGTTCAAATATGATCTTCCCCAATTAAATTACAATAAAACACGTGTCCACTACTTCCCCAAAAATCCCTCCACCGTTGGATCATTCTATCATCCCGCCCAAAATCTCACTTTAGGCAAAACCCCAAGAAACCGGACCATAATTATGTTTTCTCCCAAAAATTCCTCCAAATAATTGAAACCTATTGATTCTGTCGCTACCTCAATCAATATATCATATCCTTAATTTTTCACACAAATTTTATCCCCAATTTTTTGAACCTAACCGGATCTTAACAATTATTTCATTCCCCCAATTTTTTCCCCAAATTGAAATCACTAAAATTAATCAATCATTAACCCTAAATTTTTTTACCCAAAACCCCCAAAAATCCTTACCCTTCCATTAACCCTAAATTGAAATCACTAAAATCAATCAATCATCATACCATACTAACCCTTAAATCGACTGATAAATGGATAAATATTTGTTCTTTTGGAGAATCGATTTACTCATGGAAAAAAAATGTTTTGTAGTTGGATTACCGATTATGTATTTTGTCATTGAAAATATAGGGATAAAGATTTATTCTTTATCATTTATCCAGGTTAGTTTTTTTAATTTAATTGCATATTAATATTCTTATATTGTTTATGTTTGACTATAGATAATTGTTGTCGATTATAGATTTAGGCATGTTTAGGTGTCTTTCAATTTTTTTGGGTAAAGGGATCTTCACCCTGGCAAAATATATTAACCAAAGAAACGTTTAAAGTACAATGGAATGTGGCTGAAATACCATATTGACCTCAAGCAACCGCTTGAACAACCACTAGATCATTTACGACATGCCATAAATGATCAACTAGCTACCAACTACTAGAACAACCATGAAAAGAAAAAAANTTTTTTTTTTTTTTTTTTTTTTTTTTTTTTTTTTTTTTTTTTTTTTTTTTTTTTTTTTTTTTTTTTTTTTTTTAACTTTTCCTTTTCATTTTTTTGCATTCCTAATATTTTTAGAGCAGCTATATTACGTTCCATATTTATGATATAAGATCATTTGATGACCAAATATTTTTTACTAATGGATGAGATTAATCCCAACAATTTAAAAAACTCACTTTCATCCTCTTTTTTCAAATATTAATATCTTTCAAACCGTTAATCGTTAATCGAAAAAAAATATACCGTTACGACGAGCATTTAATTATCTTTCTATAGATATGCATTGTGATATACTTTCGACAAAAAAAATTTTTCGTTTTTTTCACGTTTTTTTTTGTGGCCGAAAAAATCACATATGATATATCATATATGATATTACATATCATATATGATATTACATATCATCTATGATATGCAATATCATATGTGATATATCATATATCATATATGATATTTATCATATATGATATATGATATGTAATATCATATATGATATATCACATATGATATTTTTCGGCCACGAAAAAAAACGTGAAAAAAACGAAAATTTTTTTTTTTCGAAAGTATATCACAATGCATATCTATAGAAAGATAATTAAATGATAATCGCGATGATAATTATTTTCGCTTAACGATTAACGGTTTAAGAGATAATTAAATTATAAAAAATGGGTGAAATATTAAATGTTTTTAATCTCAAAACCATTGATTTGTTTTTAGATGGATGGTGGGGATGAGTTTTTAAATATTATAATTAAAATGATGATTTAAGGGAGGGTTTCATAAACATGAGTATATCTTAAAATAAACACTACAATAATCACTAATTATGAAAAATATTATAGTCACCGTTTTGGTTTTTGGGGTTATTGTTTTTTAGATTCTTCATCACCATAATATTAAGAATCTATTTGGTTTTTATACATCACTCAGTCATTCACTTAATTGTTGGTTGTTAGAGGTTAGTTTTCTTCATTTTATTTAAGATTCGATTTTTTTATTGTTTTTGTTATGATATATGCATATGTTTTGTCCGTTTTTTTGTTATTTTTTACGGGGAATACTTTTATTCCAAATTCCAAATAATGTATATCTGTTATGGCATTTGTGAAGTGTGTTATTCGGTTGATGTTTGATATGGATATTGTAGGGAGGTTGATGTTTGATGAAGGTGTTCACTAAGTGTTTGATGAAATGTCTAAGAGAAAAATATAAAAGGTTAAAATGCCATGTTTTGTTTTTATAGTGTTCCTGCATTCAGATTTCGGTATTACTGTTGCTAATGTATGTAACAATGGTTTTACTATGTTGTGTGCTTGATGAAAGGGTTGTGTTTTTCAACTTGCAGAAAACGGGAAGTAAGTTAGAGAGGCGGTTTGTTTGGTGTGGTCGTTTGCGGCTAGAAACATCCTTTTGACAATAAGGGTAAGTTCTTCGTCCTTATTTTTTTTCCTGGTTCTTTTGTTTATTAGATTTACTCATTTATAAGATGTTTTTAGTTTATAATGTTGCTCATATATGTGTGGCCTTTATTTGATGGCGGTGAATATTTTAAGCTGCATTTATATTTGCGGCATCACTGTTGCTAATATGTGTAGTATGGATTGGGTTCTTTTGTTTATAAGATTTACTCATTTATGTGATCCTTTGGCATTAAAATGTTGCTTTATAATGTTGCTCATATATGTATGACCTTCATTTGATGGCGGTGAACATTTTAACCGGTGTATAATTTTTTCAATTTATGTCGTGGCTGCGATCAAAAGTAGTTGCACTTGTTTTGCCGGTTAAGTCGGCCTAATGTATTGGAATAGATATGGTAGGGTTAGTTTTGTTAATTCTTTGTCCGTTCCTATATTACTGTTCTTTCTGTGGTAGAAATGTCCACAAGCAGTACCAGTGAATTGAAAACCGAAAATGTCAGCGATATAGTGGAAATGTAGCAGTTCTGTAACCAGTATTGCTGATCTCGACGCTAATTCTAAGAGCATGACGATAGAGGTAAAGATAAACCGTAAATGGGTATTCATGAGTGTTCTGGACCTTACACCGCTATGGTTTTTTTGTATCTTGATCGACAGAGAGGTATGGGTTTCATCTTTGTGTAAATAACTATTTACGGCTTTTTTTATTTGTTTTGTAGGAGTCCCTTATTTAATGAAGAGCTTTTTTTGTCATAGGGCGGTGCTATACAAGTGAATATGGATGTCCGCGACATGAATTATTTTGATGCGAGGTTAGAAAGAAATCAGACATTTAGGATTTCAAATTTCCGTTGGGAGGCTACAAAAAAAATTAATCAAGCTTTGGAGAATGATGAATTCCCTAACCATTATTTCATGTTTGAGGCATACAATGAACTTTGAGGCGTACAATGAACTGCATGCTAGAAAAACAGTCCGGAATGACATTCTTGCAGGTAATATAGAAGCTTTTATGTGTTTTATTTTTTATAAACAAAATATGAACTCATATGTGTTGCGTTGATATATTACATGGGATGTGTTCAGGGGGTTGGGGACCTTATAGACTTTGAAAATAACACAAAGAGGACTATAAGAAGGGTGATTGAGATTGAAAATATTAAGTAAGTTTTTATATATAATTCATGATTATTGTAGAACTATAGAATCCTTTACCGATGTACTTATTCTGTGTGCAGCGGTAAGAATTGAGTTCCTGATATGAAATGACATGGCGACGGAGTTTGACACAAAAGGCTTTGAAGCAATGGAAAACCGGTCATTATAGCTATTAGGAGTGTGAGTTGCTCCATTTTTGTCTTCTCCGGTTTGGTGTTTTATCACCTTAAATAAGAACTACCAAACACCCATTATAAAATCCTAAACACCCCCTTTGTAAAAATACCTTTTATTTTAGCAACTTATTGTAGGTGAATATGCTCGAAAAAGTGTAAGGGGTGTTTGTGTTAGCTTATACAATGGGGTTATAAGCTTTGGTAAAATACCTTTTAGACAAAATTGCTTTGATAATTGAATAGTTGTAGTTCCCAAACAGAGAACTATTATTTTTCAATCACAGATCTTTGCGCTACAAATGATGGTTGATCAATTTTTTTAGCTGTTAAAGGTTGAAGTCATCAAATTTGATTCATTGCACGAACATCCTGTTATTTGATTTTCTGTTATTTGATTTTATGAAACAACCTCGATCTTGAGTATATAGAACAACAAACTACAGTTATTTTATGGCACCAAAAATACACTTTATTTATTACTATTTGACATTCCTCATCGGTGGTCCATCCAGAGTTTATGTGGCTGGAATACGTGAAACTGCAGAAACTTACCACCGTTTACCGAAGAACTCCCGCCAATGGATGTCCCAAATTTTAGATGTTGTCTTTGTCAGATGTGCTTGCAGAACTCTGGAACTGCAAGTTCTTTACACGAGGCTCCATCGATTTCTTAGTGCAATCAATGTGTGCTCCAACTTTTCGCAAGGCCAAGCCTTCCGGAAAATCATGCTTGAGTAGTAGTGCTTCCTTTTGGTGAAGACACGCCAGGTAATTAACTTATAAGTGATTTTTAGTTTCTAAAATGGCCTATAGTAAATGCACAATTGCTATGAGGAAATAAGCGAACAATGTGCAGATCTATCTTATATGTTAAGTACTTAAGTTTCATCCAATTAAAGTTTTTAGTTTTTAAAATAATTTCATTTTGATTGACTATTTTTTTATGCAAGTAGGCTGAATATCTTCTTGAATCTTGGAAGAGTTAGAAACTATTTGTGCAGCTTTGGGTGAGCGACTGTTCATATTAGACAGGTAATAGATATTTCTAAAATGATGTTAATGCTACTTTTAAGGTTCACTTATCATTTTGATCTTGAAATATTTGTGGCCAGATACTTTTATATGCAAGGCGGGTGCATGGAGATGCTCTAATTATTAATGTCAGGGTGCCAGGTGTGTTGCTTTCTGGTATGTTTTGTGTAATTAAGTACTGGTGTTTATTTAATGTTAATATATGGAAAGTATAACACTAAGGAAAGCTCATAATTAGTGGGTCAAAACTGTCATTTGGGTAAATAATATGAGTGGGTCAAAATTGATCATTTTGACCCACTCATATTAGTAGAGGCAAGAAATTTGGGTTGTGTCTCACTTCTTTCGCTTCTGTCCTTTTGATAGTTAAACAAAAGGATTAATAGAGGCAAGAAATTGGATGGGCCAAAATTTGTCATTTTGTTCGTACATCAAAATGGGTCGGATTAGAATTAAACATTTAGTATGATCAAAAAATATTTGAAAACTTTAAAATAATTTGTTTATTAAATTTATTACAAAAACCAAAACTCATTTGAGATTTTACCTGATTCGCCTGACCCACGGATTTTCTCACGGCGAATATTGGTACTGTAGTATAACCTTGATATTAGTTTGCAGAGTAATAGACAAAGTTATAAGGTTTAAACAACTTAAAGTAGGCTCACAATTGTAGGGCATGATATTAGTTGTTAATCCTTTGTAGATAATTTCAGTAGTAGACCACTTTTAGGATAGATTCTTCAAGTTACAATTAATTGGGACATTGCTATCCATAAAGAACAATAGCCCATGCATCTTACCTGGCAAACGTCATCATGTCTGGACTCTGCATCAATCTTTATCGAAATGGGAGTTATCTAAAGTGACATTAAGAATCATTACGAACAATTAAAATTGCATGATGTAGCTGCATACGGTATCATCACCTTATGGAGTTAACTTTTTTAAAGAATGACTCAAATTTAGGGACATTGAACCACATGTTTGCAAGTTTATTGTTTCTTTTAAGTTTTGAAAGAATGATAACTTGAAAGTTATATTATTTTAATTATATTTCCGTGCTATTAGTAACAAAATGTTAGCACACGTGGTAAATTGAGTTCACAAGAAAAGAAAACCGTTGTTACCATAGTCAAAGCCAGGAGATTGTTTGCCACTTTTATCAAGTGTATATAAGCCATTACATTCATGTAATGAAATTTTATGGCATATGCTAAATTATGATAATAATTTTTACAGCAAGCTTGATTGGCCTTGGGACTTAATGAATGATAATTGTAGTTTTGATCATTTGCCAAAAATGTACATTATGCGAGTTCTTAAAAGTTTTTGATATTAAAAAATACATGCCCGTATGTGCTATTTGATGTTGTAGGTTTTTTGTTTCTTATTAGTACGTGTTGTATTATTTTCTTTAAAACGGACTGTAGAAATGTTGGGGTATGGGCTTGACTTATTTGTGAAAACGCTAAAAGTTTGATAAGCTATTCTATTTTGCAGTTAACTATATGTAGTTTTTTATGGTATTTAAAAACATCATCATACTGTGTTCTTTATTTTTTTAACGTTATTGTATCAAACATTTTACATTCATCAAAGAGGTGTATTGTGTAACGGAACCAGGTTACAAGTTTTGAGAATAACATCGAGGCAAAGATTATATCGGCGATTTTTGCCCTATTCCTCGGATTGATTAAAACCCCGTCCGATAAGAAAATGCATTTTCAGCTGACAGTTCCAAATTTTTGTTTGTTTTTGCATTAAACAAAAGTCAAGGTCAAACGTTGGGAAAGGTTAGACGTTATTTGGAACTCCCGATTTTCACACATGGGCAACTTTATGTGTGTAATACCCCGTAACTTACCTAGTCATTAATTATCGCTAAACATGAAGTAATTTATTATGAAGGTCTAATTAACCATTTTCATGGTAAATTTTTTTTTACAACTACGAACGATTTCGTCAACTAATTATGTGACGTAACTCACATATCTCGCACACCGCACCACACGGGTACCGACACCATCCTAGTAATGGCATGAATTCGATATTTGTTATCCGAAATTAATAAATGTTGTTTTTATATCACTACTATAAAAACGTCCTCGCTAATAATATTTTAGCACTTCCGCCAACCGCGAAAACACAAAATTACACTTGAGCTCAAAGGAACACGGAGTACACTTAAATCCTCGCGATGGCTACAAAACCAAAGACATTTCACCACTTACCTTTTATTTAAATTGACCTCACTTTATTTTTATACCTACACTTTTAATTAAGAACTAAACTAAAAAAAAAATAATAATAATAATAAATAATAATTAAAATGAAATAAATACATAAAAACAATATACGTTCCTTCTCCCTCTCATTTATCCTCACAAATCGCTGCCTCTCTCCTCTGCGCACCTCCATCCCCACCTCCTGCTCCGATTCAGATCTGATCAATCACGAGGGTTGTCATAGCATCACAGGTCTGACTACTTTTGTCTAACCCTCGAAGGTCTACGCTTCAAGACGATATAGATGAGAGATGGAGGGCGACTTTAGCTTCAAATGGCTAAACCTCATCTGAATATGAAGAAAGAAGGATTAACTCTTCTCGTTTTTATTCCCTTCTTATAGTACCGATCAATCCACAGGCTAAACCACATCTCACAAAATTTATCTCAAATTAAAGGGTCTCCTGTGGTGGTTAGCTTGCTTGGATTGAAGTTGGGTTTATTTTGCCAGATCCGAGTTTTACTCTTTAGTCTCTTTTGTAATCGACTCCATCTTGTTGTAAGGATTCTAATCTTTCTTGTTTGGTTTCACTCGAATTTACAATCATATATATGTGGTATTTAGTGTTGTCTGAAGTTTTGGTGTCAATTGGCCTAAATCAATTAACTTGTGAAATGATTATTATTATTTTGTTGTTGTTGTTGTTGTGTGTGTTATATGTGTGGCCATAAAACCAAACATCTCACGACAAGAACCCGAGTATTGCTTTTTGTGTTCATGTTTTATATCGAGGTGTGCTTGGGTTCGAGACCACAGTGGGCATTTTATCTTGTTGTATTGCCTCAACCAGCAATATAAACTAGTACTATTAAATGGTTTGTGGTCTTGAACTGGAAATGGCTTATGGTGCTTAAGCGTTGTTTTGGTAGAAAACCCCACTGTTGGTTGAACCACAGTGTGTATTTTGGGGGGTTTGACAACTTTCCTGGCCACTTTAGCAATCAAAAGTTAGGGGGCAAAAATAATTCTTGGGGTGAAAATTTTGGTGTTTTGGTTATGCTCTTAGTACCGACCACCACCCACCGGGTGTTGTGGTATTCCAGGGCACTGTGGTTTGTTTTGTTCCTGCTAAAGGCCGAAGCCCGTACACTCAGGCGCGCTTGTTTGGAGTCATGTCCAGGTCGAAATGTTCGTTTCATTTTCTCTTGTCACTCAAGCTCGACATAGGAACATTGTGGTTTACTCGTTTGTGTCAACAAGTTCTAACCGAAAGCAGGAAAACTTAAGGACCTTGATAAAATAAAACCTTTTTTTTTTGTAATCATAGTCCTATCATAGAGATTGTATAAAGATTGCATTAATAAATCACTCAACTTGACCAACTAGGTAGATTGCATGAAAGTGGAACTTCAAAAATCTGATAATCCAAGATATTCTAACCTAGATACTGAAATTGCAAATGTAATAGCCACGAAATAAAACCTGGTAGGAGCAATAAGGGTGTGTTTGTTTGTTTTATGGATGGGTCGAGGCCCAGCTTGTATTGCTAAAGGTGCATTTGATTATCAAGTACATAAACAAAGTTTTTCAAACAGTGTACTTCCCATTTTAAATTTATAACTATATAACTTTAATATAGCAAAATTGGTGAAGTGAAAGTAAATTCGGATAGTGATTTTTACACAAATCGATCACCCATCGCGTTGTCTCCTTCAACTTATGTTCACAACTCGGTTCTCGACTCACTCGTATTACTCATTCTAGACATGTTCACGACATACACTAAATCTACTCAACATATTTATTAAACGGATTATAACATCTCTCTTNGGGTGTTACAGATGGTATCAGAGCCACAGGTTATAGAGAACTGGTATTTTCAAAACCCAGACTATAACCATTTTTCCGAAAACTTAATCCTATGACCGCCACGTGCCTGCCTGCCAAGCTGATGCCTCACTTGTGATGTTGCTCACTATTATACTTGATGATATGTGTGTCTTACTATGATTTATATCTACTTATTTTTGCTATCTACCATAAGTATTTTCCATATACTTATGCTTACGTATCCTACCTATCACAACATTACGTCTTTTCCTTACGTAATCTCATCATTCGACCTTGAGTCTGGACACTCGTCTTAGCCTTTCAAAACAACTTTCTAAAGGGCATATTACTAGTATGACTGAGCCGAGTATTTTAAAGTTCATTGAACCTCGGGTGAATATAGATTGATCACCTATATTCAACCAGGGATAGTGGGACATAGTCTGATCACCTATGTCCAACTCAGAGGTGAACTTTGCGATACTGGGAGTAGTTATAATGGGGTTATGTCCGGTTGATTTTCTAATTGATTTCTGAGAATGGTAAAATGTCTGCAAGCATTGCATATCATAAAATGGTTACTTCGACTCACAACACACTGGCTTCACAATACTCTCTCATTGCAACACTTTTCTCTTAAATACAACGCTCTTCTCATTGCAATACTATGCTCTCTTAACAAACCATTCTACACTATATTATCTTGCGCCCCCGTGCCTACACTTTACCAACACTATGCATGGAGATTTGATTAGCAGATGATGCATAACCCTTTAAACATTACTTAACATATATTAATGACTTATACTTACTATTACGGGTTATATTACAGTCTCCTCTACCCCGGACCATACGCGCAATCGATGAATCAAGATTTAATCACTAGCCGTTTTAGGAACAACTCTCCATAGTACCTACGAGGAAAACCTCTTGATGAAAGCAAACAAAAAAAAAGAACCAATGAACCTTTAGGAAGGTCTAGAAAGCATACAATAAGTTAGACTTGTGAACCTACAGAATCCTTAAGACCTTACGGAGTAACCTGAACCACTATCTTCGGAACACATGATCCTTCACTCATCCCTTGGGACTACCAGTCGTCTATCTTCCCACCCGCTTATAAAATAATACACCATGTCACTGGTAACGTAGGAACTGTTCTCAATTATCCTATGATACACTCCACGAAATGCTTTACTACAATCAAAATTTTGGCCTCACTACTCTATTATAAACAATGAATTGCTTTTTCTAAATGTCCTATAAACTGTTTTACAAATTATTTGCTGTCTTGCAACATATCACCAACTACGCTAGAGTTTTGCTATTATTTTACAAACAATAAATTATTTTTCTATTTTCCTATAAACTATTTTACAATTCATTTTACAAACAATTTTATAAACTGGTTTTTCTGCCTTGCTACGATATCGTAAGCCAAACTACAACTTTTCTATTATCATGCAAATAATAAATTGATTTTCCATTCCTCTATAAAACTGTTTTACCACCCGTTTTATAAACTATTTTGCAATCACCCGGTGAACTATCCATCCAACTGAAAAACATTTTATATTACTACCTCTTGGTACTCTTAAAGTAAATTGAATACTTATGTTTAGGAAATCCGCCTGGTATTAAGCATCGAACCCCACCCAGCCATGACAACTAAACTCTGTAGTTATAATAAAAACTTATATAAATACCCAACTATACCTTCATCTTTAATGATTTCACTTTCAATGATATTTTCATTAAAAACGCGTTTATACCAACTACAAAACAGAATATATTATATATATATAGTAGCTATGGTATATGAGGTATAGGTGGGGTTAGTATACGGTGTTATATAGTAGTAGGTATAGTAGTAGGTATAGGGGGGTAGAAGGTATCATTAGGTATAGCGCTAGAGTGATAGGTATGATGATGATATAAGTATAGGCTATAATATATATATATAGTATATATATATATATATATATACTTATATATATATATATAAGGTATATATATATATATATAGTAGTATAGATAGTATATATAGTTATATATATATTATATATTCTTTATCTTACTCAAATTTTTATTTAAATTTTTCTCTATTAAATTATATCAAACTTTTACACTTAAAACACTAATTTAAATTTCTATTTATTTTATCATCATTCTTAAATCTACACTCTAATTATATATCTAATTATCTCCAACCTTATCAAATTTTTATTTTAATCAACTGGCTAAACATTATTTTCTTTAAAATTCCTTATTTCACATTTAAAAATTTTTTCTACTAAGCCTTAAATTCTTCCTTCTTCATTATTCCACACTATTAACCTAAAACAATGATATTTTGTGTTTCTTTTTTATTATTGATTTCATCAAATTCGTGCCAATTTATCCCCATTCTTTCGATAATTCAACCTCAATCACTACCAACTTATTCACGAATCCATTCTAACTGTTATTTACTGTAATACCCCCTTAATTTAACCTATCATTAATATCTAAACATGAATAATTTATCATAATCTCTAGTTAACCATTTCATTAAAATTTTTTTACAACTAACGAACATTTCGTCAAACTATTATTGCTTCAACTCACATTTCATCAAACAACACCGCAACGCCTGTTACCAACCACTACATTAGTAATACTTAATCCCAATATATTTTTTTTATCAATAACTTTTTTATTTTATTTATAAAAAGATTCACAAAAATTTATTTCTCACATCTTTCTCAAAATTCCAAACCCAATACCTCAACAACTTTTAACTTAACTAACACTATCCCTCATTTTACATTAAATTTAATACTTTTCCTACTTATATATCTATTTTATATTCATACATTTTATTTTCAATTATTACAATAAACTCCCAAAATTCATTTATCACTCTTACATTTTTAACACCAAACTACCAATAAATTACCACTACTCATACCACTACTCATTTATATTAATCTAAAAAAATCCTTTCCTCCTATAATCACAAACAAACCTTCTTTTATTCTAAACATCTCATTTCAAATCTTACATAATCAACCAAAATTCCACTAATTCAAACAAATTTACACTCCCCCTTTTTTCCCTTATATTACTTCCCACCCCCATTTCCCAATAATATTTTCATCTTTTCTCATTAATTATACACATTTTTACTAANTCAATACGTAAAATAGCTTCTAGTCTCGTTATTTAGTTTCTTTAAAATGTTCGCGACATGCCTTAAGCTCGTTATGTTCACACATGTCACGTATAAAATACCACCTAAACAACTTAATGTATCATAATAGCTTGTGTTGTACTCGCGAGTACGTATAAAAATTGAGAGGCTTATTTGGTTTATAAAACGACACACACTCACTCACATAATAAAATAAACCATTGTTGTAAATCTTAAATAACTGAGTGAAAATGAATCGAAATATAAAAACTAAGTTTTGGCTCGTAGGATTTGTACACAATTGACCTACTACGTTTTGACTCGCGAAGCTTATTTTCAAAGTTATGGGGGAGAGTAGGCGTTTCAAAAACCGAAGAAATTCCTAGATACATAAGGGAAACTCGCAGCCAGAGAGGAAGCACCGGCAGTACTCCAACTTCTAAACAACCCAAGTCCAAGCCTGTTGCAACCCCGAAACGAAAAGTCATTAGAAAGAAAGTCGCCAAACCTGAACCATCACCACCACCATCAGAAGCTAGTGGGTCAGAATTTGGCTCTGAAACCGAAACCGAAACTGATGAAGAAGGGGACTTTGAAAGAAGGTATACAGCTCAAGAGGATCCTGAACTCGAACTGGCAAAACAATTAAGTCTAGGAACACTCTCTGAGCAACAACAACAACCTAGAGGAAAAGGAATAGTCATCCGTGAACCTGGGCATGATGATGAAGAAACTGTACAACCTGAACCTGAACCCTTGCCTGACAAAGGTAAACTGAAAAGCATTATCGTTGACACACGAAACCTAGAAAAGGAAGAGCAGAAAAAGCTCAAATTGGCTGCTCGTCTCAACCTTCAACTACTACAAGCTCATCAGCAACAAATTGAACTCCAAGCTAGAGAAGGTGNAAAGGAATAGTCATCCGTGAACCTGGGCATGATGATGAAGAAACTGTACAACCTGAACCTGAACCCTTGCCTGACAAAGGTAAACTGAAAAGCATTATCGTTGACACACGAAACCTAGAAAAGGAAGAGCAGAAAAAGCTCAAATTGGCTGCTCGTCTCAACCTTCAACTACTACAAGCTCATCAGCAACAAATTGAACTCCAAGCTAGAGAAGGTGGTTCTAGCCATACCATGATATCTCCAACAGCAACTCAAACAACAACCGAACAACCGGAAAAGGATGCTGAGGGAAACACTATCATGAAAGACGCTGGAGAAGAAAAGGCTGCAGATGAACAACCAAAGGAAACTGAGACAACACCTCCAGAGTTCGAAGCCATAGGTCAGGAAGAAAAGGAGTTGACTGAGAAAATATTTGAGGAAACGGCAGAGGAAAATCTTGATGATCAGCCTGATATTCAAGATCAAGATGAACAATTCTTCGATGCCGACATGCCATCACCGCCAAGGAAAACGTCTCCGACACCCGAACAACCTCCAATCCCTCAAGCAGAATCAGTCAAACAAGCAGATTTATCATCATCAGACCAGTCACCACCACCATCACCAAAAGCAAAGTTAATTCCAATACCGAGAATGAAGAAAGCTAGTCTGAAAACAACCAAGGCATTCTTACGGGCAAGGCGTGCTGCGGGAACTTCAAGAACTAGGAGAACACCACAACAACACGATGGTGATCTTCAAGTCCAAATGAAGAATATGACAACATTGGTTGCTCAGCTCTCAGATGAAGTAAAAGAGCTAAAGCAGACAAAAGCTCAGGTTGATAAATACAAGCAAGCAGATATGAGTAAGATGATCAGAAAATACACCAATGACTACCTAGCTGAGAATCTCGTAACTGCAGTATCTCCTGAATTGTTTGAACTTCTGAGACCCATCAGAAAAGAGCTGAATACCAGGATTCAAGAAAACATCGTCAAAACGCTTCAGTCAACACCTTTCTACCTTCAAACGAACAGGCCTTCTACTGAGCCTGAGGATCTAACCGTAGAACAACTGGAAACTTTATTAGCTTCCAAAATCACTGAGAAGGAAGAAAAGACCGATGAAGAAGCAGCATTGCTTGAATCCCTAAGGGCAACCGAGTCATGTAAAGAAGCTGCTGGCAGACGAAAATGTCCTAGGAAAGACGATGATCCGGACACAGACTCACAACGGAAGAGAACCAAG
>LBNU01006888.1:33522-51894 GCA_014162995.1 Artemisia annua
GAAAGTTCAAGGAAGAATGAGGGGCTTCCCAACGTCAACTCAGTACAACTTCATCTCTTCCCTGCTCATGTACATAAGAAAACTGATCATCCGTGAACGTGTAGAAGATCTGCAGTTAGGTGTCGAAAGCTACCAGAATCACCTCAACTTGACCAAACCACAACTCATGATCGAAGAACTACATGACGCATCTCAGCTAATAATTCTCCAACAACCAAAGTTCGGGGTTACTTACCTCAACTCAAAGCATCAGCTACGGTTCATGCGGTTCGATGAGCTTCATAAGTTCTGTGATGTTACCTTGCAAAGAGTTCATGATGGTTTAGTGGAGATATTGACGGACGATCTGAATAAGGTGAAAGAAGGAAAGCATACTCGTTGGAATTCTAGCACACGGAGAATGGTAAAGAACTTCATCCATGCCATCGAAGAAAGGCTCAACCGGAGGGAGCAGATTAGGAGACTGGAAAGTTATATCGGGGTTCGTCCATCGTTTCCGATCCTGACATTTCAGAGGCCCAATGCTAAGTTCACCGACTTCAATGCCTTGACTTCATCTCAGACATAAGCTTTTGGTATAACTTTTCATTATTTCAAATTCATTCTCATTTATTAAGGCTTGTGTACACATAACAGTGCACAACCCATACCTTGTAAAGAAAGGACCCTGTGGTACGCATCAGTGCTACAATCCTAAGATAAGAAGCGAAGGCTTCTTACTTTTGAGTAGAATTTTTTAAACTTTTCAGATTTTCACAATTCTGCTCAAAAGACAAGTATTTCACCTCAATAAGTATCCACAAGTTGAGGGGGAGTACTTGTACCAAAAAAACATCATTTTTAACTTCAAATCTTTGATGATAACTCCCCATAAGACTCAAAAAGCATATTTTAATCAAAATCGTTTGCAAAAACAAAATTTGATATGTTATTTTTTAGGGGGAGAAACAGAAAGTGATTAAAATATGATGTTCCAAGTTGTATCTCATTCGAGCTCGACTCAAAATTGACCCAAGAATTGACGAAACAAAAACCGTTGGTATTCGAAAGGATTTATCCAAGTAGATTGTACCATTTCGAGAAACTCTTTATAGACGTTACTTTGACGGGTCTAACTTCCTTTATGGAATGTTTACAACTTCAAGGTAGTTATTAGGGCTAGTTGTCACCTAAAAACTGACAATGCATCCCTTTAACTAAGCAACGTAACCGTGTCCCTCGGGTACATGTCTATTAAGAGTGGATCAATTCTAAAGTGCTAACTTCTCCCGCATGTGTTATTTTTCAGCAAAATATTCATAAGCACATGTGAAGGGGGAGTATTTCATAAGAAAATAAAACCCTCAAAGTGTTATAAAATGTTTTTATTCACAAACACTTTGAGAGATTTTCAAATGAATGGTTTCAAAGGCATCACTTGAATCCCTAAGGGCAACCGAGTCATGTAAAGAAGCTGCTGGCAGACGAAAACGTCCTAGGAAAGACGATGATCCGGACACAGACTCACAACGTAAAAGAACCAAGTCTAACCGCGAACCATCATCATCCAAACAACCACCAGCATCAAAGGCTTCCACCCGCAAACCGCAGAGTTCAGCATCCAAGTCTGGACCCACAACAGCAGAAGAACCATTCATGCTTCATCACGATGATCAACAGGAGGAACCACAACCTGTACCCACTCAAACTGAATTTCCTGAACCACAAGCTAGACCATCATCAACAACTCAGACTGAAAAGTCTAAGGGAAAGAAGCAGAAGAAGCACTCCAAACGTTTCACATGGTTAGATGCTCCTGAGGCTCCTGAATCAGACTGGGTTACCACAATGATCAAATCTCATCCACCGCTAGAAACCGAAGAACCACTCCCGGGCAACACTCTACAATACGCTCAGAGTATTCTTTCGGGTCTTCAGCTGGAGAAGGTGACAAAAGCTGAACTAAAGCGGATCAACAAGGAAGCTCGTGACTTTCTTAAGGCACAATCAGGAAACAAAGTAGAGTTGGACTACCATTTGCAGAACATTGCATCAGCTTTATCAGACTCCTTTGATTGGCTCAATCCGGAATGCAACTTTGATGCACATGCAAAGCACAACGAACCGTATTTCACAGACTGGACCAAACCTTTACCTCTTCAAGGCTTTGCTGACAAGCCTAGAATCCCGTATCGGTTCTTCTTCAACTACGATCTCCGCTACCTGCAACACGACATCAAAGCTTCCAAAGATCGCTACAAGTCTTCTTTACGGATTTCAGTACCAGCTGCTCGTTATGAGATTCCAAACATTGAAGAAACCGCTCCGATATTCAGCAACTCTATTGTGGAATACAACAGAGACGCTTTGTTTGGAATTCAGAACTGGTCGGAACGACGAAAGCTCGGCTACACTCACAGACGTGAACGTACATCCGGTGATGTGAAGCACAAAGGCCGAATCGTCGCAATAATGCAAATCCTGGAAGACAAACGGTTTGATTATGTCTACATGAAGGAAATAGTGGTTAAGAGGCAAGACGAACAGCTCTACAAGTTTTGTGAAGCCGATTTCCCACATCTTTATCTAGATGACATAGAAGATATGTATCTAGAGAAAGTTCAAGGAAGAATGAGGGGCTTCCCAACGTCAACTCAGTACAACTTCATCTCTTCCGTGCTCATGTACATAAGGCAACTGATCATCCGTGAACGTGTAGAAGATCTGCAGTTAGGTGTCGAAAGCTACCAGAATCACCTCAACTTGACCAAACCACAACTCATGATCGAAGAACTACATGACGCATCTCAGCTAATGATTCTCCAACAACCAAAGTTCGGGGTTACTTACCTCAACTCAAAGCATCAGCTACGGTTCATGCGGTTCGACGAGCTTCATAAGTTCTGTGATGTTACCTTGCAAAGAGTTCGTGATGGTTTAGTGGAGAGATTGACGGACGATCTGAATAAGGTGAAAGAAGGAAAGCATACTCGTTGGAATTCTAGCACTCGAAGAATGGTAAAGAACTTCATCCATGCCATCGAAGAAAGGCTCAACCGGAGGGAGCAGATTAGGAGATTGGAAAGTTACATCGGGGTTCGTCCATCGTTTCCGATCCTGACATTTCAGAGGCCCAATGCAAAGTTCACCGACTTCAATGCCTTGACTTCATCTCAGACATAAGCTTTTGGTATAACCTTTCATAATTTCAAATTCATTCTCATTAATTAAGGCTTGTGTACACATAACAGTGCACAACCCATACCTTGTAAAGAAAGGACCCTGTGGTACGCATCAGTGCTACAATCCTAAGATAAGGAGCGAAGGCTTCTTACTTTTGAGTAGAATTTATTAAACTTTTCAGATTTTCACAATTCTGCTCAAAAGACAAGTATTTCACCTCAATGAGTATCCACAAGTTGAGGGGGAGTACTTGTACCAAAACATCGTTCTTAAAATCTCAAATCTTTGATGATAACTCCCCATAAGACTCAAAAAGCATATTTTAATCAAAATCGTTTGCAAAAACAACATTTGATATGCTATTTTTGAGGGGGAGAAGAAGAAAATGATTAAAATATGATGTGGCAAAATTGTATCTCACTCGAGCTCGACTCAGAATTGACCCAAGAATTGACGAAACAAAAACCGTTAGTATTCGAAAGGATTTATCCGAGTAGATTGTACCGTTTCGAGAAACTCTTTCTAGACGTTACTTTGACGGGTCTAACTTCCTTTATGGAATGTTTACAACTTCAAGGTAGTTATTAGGGCTAGTTGTCACCTAAAAACTGACAATGCATCCCTTTAACTAAGCAACGTAACCGTGTCCCTCGGGTACATGTCTATTAAGAGTGGATCAATTCTAAAGTGCTAACTTCTCCCGCATGTGTTATTTTCCGCAAAATATTCATAAGCACATGTGGAGGGGGAGTATTTCATAAGAAAATAAAACCCTCAAAGTGTTATAAAATGTTTTTTTTCACAAACACTTTGAGAGATTTTCAAATGAATGGTTTCAAAAGGCATCACTAGGATAGTCATGGAGTTATAAGGTGACTAAGGTTAGGAATAACCGTCCTATGATCCGCCTAAACCGGAGGGATCTACCCAAGGACATCACCAATAGTTAGTATTTAGAAGTCCTTAGGTATGATTCGAAAAAGGAGAAATGAATGAAACGGAGAAAGAAGGGGTTGAAGAATTAAAAAGAAACGTTATGAAAAGGGTGAAAAGAAATGAGCCCTCCAAATTATTCAACCTTAGGGCAGACACCGGGTTCAATTCATATGCTACTGGTTGTTGCTAAGGCGACACCGGTATTGAAGATAAAAGACGTCATGGACCCAGTGACGCATGCACCTTAACCTTCTAGCCACTCGGGTATCTCTCAAAAGATACTTGTTTCATTCTCACGGGGAACCGTTGTAATCTATCGACCTTCTATTTAGAGTTGGTTGATATTGAAACAGGAGACCCTGCCCCAATCTCCGCATAGGAAACCATAAGTTGCACTAATTGAGTCTAGAGCCACGAGATACATCAAAGATCTCTTAGGTACACTTAGTAATCTTACATTGGTTGTTCTACATCAATGGACACCAATTGTAAATTATCGAGTCCTTCGCAGATCTTAGCAATCTGCCTAGAACGTTCATGAGGGATTTACTTAGGTATTTCTCGAATGATTGAACGGAAATCCTGCCAGGGTCAACATCAAACAGCCCTGACAGCAGGTCACTTCGGTAATTCCTCGTGGGTTACGCTTAGTGTTTATGATGGCTTCAAACGGTCTACAGTCGTGGGGTGATCTCCAGCGACTCACCTAATCGTGGGTGTACTTAGTTGTGCCCGTGTAAGCTCCTTAGGGGGTATCCGATTAGGAACGGCCTTGGCGCGAATTAGAAGGAGTCTTCACAATATGCTGTTGACGAATTCTAGTTCAAACCTGTAAGTACCGGTTGTATTATTGCTAACTGTTTTATTTCAGGTACAAATGCCATCTTGAACACCAACTTCCACATGCTCATACATACATCTCAAATGCCAAAGAAAGCTCGATGCAACATCACAGTCTAAAGAAAAGATTCTACGACAACAATCATGAATCTTCAACAACAAAGACAAAGAGCTACGAATGCATAACTACAACACAGTCAAAGATGTATGAGCATGTCGGAACGGAGCGAATCCATTGGAGATACCGAAAGTGACGTGTGGCGGATTACAACATCATCTATCATTTTCACATCAAACAAAGACAAAGAACAAAGAACGATGAATCACTTCTACTACAATCATTTTGAAGACGTCTAAAGCTACAAATGTCAACAGTTAAAGTCCAAAGACAAAGACGTCAAGCAACCTCGATGACCGTGACGAATTTCTATCCTTCAACAATCCTTCATGACCGATCCTTAGGGGGAGATTGTTAGGATCATAGTTTACAACTATTCAGTCAAGTCTCGGTCATTTCAGTCAATGTAATAGGTTGCTAGAATTATCATAATTAGCTACGTTATTTAGTTACTCGTATGGTTAATGTTTAAGTCTAATAAGGTGTCCAATGGGCCTTGAAGCCCACGAATTAGTAAGATAGGAAGGAAGGGAGTGTTGCCCTATCCATCTCCTATAAATAGGACACTATGTATCACTTTACAAATGTTGGTTAATTTCATATCTTAAGAAAACTCTTGCTCTTTCATCTTTCATATTGTTATTAATCAACCAAGTCTAATTCTCATCTCATTTCTCTTATAAGATTACTTGTGTTTACTAATATGGTGACCTAACAACCTATATATTTATTACTGTATGTTTTTGCACTACTTGAAATTAGCATGCTATTTATTTGATAACTTCATCATATTCATATAAGTTGTCAACATGTACCAAGATATACGTTTGCATGCATCTTTAATAACAACAGATGAGACCGTACATGGAATCCAAAAGAGAGGGGTCAAAGGCTGCCATGGTCGCTTTAGTACAATATGAATCAAGTCTGAAGCGTGCGAACAATGATAAGGAAACGTCTTTAGACTAGTTATTTTACTGGGTGAAAGACATTTAACAAAAAAAATAATAAAAAATAAAAAAATAATAAAAAAAGCGCGTCTTTAGACTAGTAGTAATGCACACAAAAAGACCAAATAGCACTGTCATATCAGCGTCAACTCAGATTTCTCTCTCTTAGACCAAACACCCGTAATGGTGACCGTACACGTGATCGAACACTTTTTTTTTAATTAAAATTTCAAGAATAACTAAAAAATGTTACAATAATAATTAAAAAAATTAAAACATTACAATAAAAAATTAAAACTTAAACTTAAACTAATAGTTTAAATTATGTCGCTTCTTGATCTTTCGCTTCAAGTTCAACACCGTCGCTAGTTGTTTTTCGATTAAATGGTTATGCGGTCCAATGTAATACATGATGTCTTTCTCGAATTTTTCTTGTTGAAATTCAAACATTTGACATTGCAGCTCTAATTCTTTTCTTTTTATGCAAGCCTCTGTTGCTCAAATTTTCCTCTTGTGCAAGCTTTAGCCTCTCTAATTCCGCTTGCTCCCGACGCCTCAGATCTTCCAGCTCAAATTCTCGCTCCTTTTATTCTCAAATACTCATAGGAGGCTTATTTCCTCGACGAAAATAACGGCCTTGCGATCTTTGTGAATTTACCGAGCAACGCGTCAACTAGACCAGGATCAACAACAACTGAAGATTCTGCACGAGAAGCAGAGGATGATCCTTTCTTTTTATCCCTGTCTCGACCCATTCGTTGAACCTCTTGAACTTCTACATCCTTTAAATCCGATGCTTCGCTGTTCAGATCCAAACCAACATGTNCCCTTTGACGCTATTGTAGACATCACAAATCGACTAAATTTAGGACGAATCGTATTTTTCCATTTGCAGTTGAGGGAATTGTAGCTTCTTTTCGCATGCCCCATTTCGTTCTCAAAGTAATTTACTATCTCTTCCTGTGGGTTCCATGGATCATTTAAATCTTTGTCATTCGTATTAGCCGGTTGACGCCTTCTTGTATACTTCCTTTTGACGGATGCAACCTCCTCGTCTTGAACAGGTTGGGATGGGCCTTTCGAACCTTGAGCCGAAAAAGGTTGAGAAGGTTGACCAGATAACGGATCAAAATCATCATCAAGATCTAAAGGGTTAGCCAGAGAAAAAGGTTGAGATTGGTACAGGTGGTGATGATATGTGTGGATGATACCCTTATTGTTGGTTAAATGTTTGGTGCATTTGATTTTGTTATTGTTGGTTAAATGATTGATGCATTTGGTTTTGTTGTTGTTGGAACGAAGGGGAAAACAAATTATTTGTGAAAATAGGTTGTTGATTCATTGAGTGGTATGAGAAACTAGAAGGATTAAAATGAATCGTTGGTGGTTGCCCGGTTAACATAAAATTGGAGTCGGTTGTTGTTGGAACGTTTTATTGTTGTCGGGAATGTGGTATTTTGTTTGTGGGAGTTTTTTGAGACATTTTTTTAGTTGGTATATAGTTATTGGTTGTAGAAGAAAGTGTATGAAAAAATGAGAAGAGACAATGGGTTTTATAGTGAAGAAACACCCCCAATGTTCATATAGTAGCAACGGCTACAATTTTTTTTATGGAGACACAGATTCGTTTATGGAAACAAGTGAGGTTACTTTTGAAAAGGTTGGGCCTCCAAGATGGAATTCAATGAACAAGGATGTTGATGGGCTTTGTTATTTAAGTTTTACAAATTCGGATCCATAGCAAACTAAAGCCTTGGAAAAAAGTTATTGTTTCATGAAAAAAAATGATCAGAACTCTAAATCTTTTTGAGTTTCCAATGAATAAAAAAAAGCCACATCATATCATCAACGATATGAAAAATGTTTCTCCAAGATTAAGGGCGGCTAAGGGTCTCGAATTTCTTCGTCATTTGGCATTCTAATTTATTAGTTTGTCAAGTCATGGCTACTTAGTTTTTTTAGGTGTTTTTGGTTGGTTTTGATTAAGGTTACTTCTTTATATTTTGAGTTTGGTTCTTTGGGTTTTATCTTAGGTTTAGTCATTTAATTTAGCTTCTTTGAGTTTAGTGTTTGTATTGGTGTCTTTTTTTGGCGTTTCTTGGTGTTATGGTTTGTTAGGTGTTGTTTTTTTGTGGGGAAAGATGTTATTATAATTCGTTTTAGTGTTTGTATTTTCTAGCTTCTTACTAGTTTATTTTAATATAAAAGATAAACGTTAGTTAGACGGAGCGTGGAGGGTGACTTCGTGAACCACCTCTGGTGATATGAGAGCATAAGTTCGCATATTGAAGGTTTAAGAGTGAAGAACATGACACATGATCTTGAGGAGATGTGGTTGTTGTATTTATAAGCCCTTGAGACCTATTGGGGTTGTGTTGGTGCCCTCATACTATTCGAGGATGAGTTTAACCAATGTGATGACTTCAACCTACATCGCTCCTCAGCTCTAATGGGATTCATATAGAGACGACATTTCAGGTGTGCCTTGGTCATTAAGACAAAATGTGCAGGTAAGGTGACGTAGGTCAACCTTTAGAGCCTTCGGTACCCAGCACCAAGGCCGGTGTTTTCCGGCAAAACGCGACCGGACGGCGCGAGCTCCACACCGTGGCTCGCGTTTTCGCGTACCGAGCCATCATGAACAGCCTAAATCATCCCGGAAAACGCAATGCGACAGCATGAGGAGGATACCGTAGGTCGCGTTTTCCCGTCAAATGGTCCTGTTTTTCACTTCTTTTTTTTTCCTTTCTCTTTTTTAAACGTTTGTGTTTGGTTTCTGGCTCGCTAAAATGATGGTGGTGTTGGTTAATTAGTGTTTCTGTGTTCCCAGATTAGGGTTAAGATAATCAATGAGGTACCGGATATTCACTTGAAATCGTGGTATCACTTTCCAATAGAAACTATTCGACCCTATGCCTGGGTTACACGAATATATCTATGGGATAAGACCAAGTGATGTTCTTGTTTTAGGCACAAATCAAGAACCTAATCGTATTCAAGTGTTTAGGGTTTTTGTTAATCGTCCTCATGCAGATGTGTTATGATCTCTATTTATAATAGAGTTTACTCAAACCCTAGCCCATGGAATTATGTATATTTAACGGCCCATTAAATATATCATAATACTTTCCATAATAGTAGGAATCAGTGGTTATCAGTGGAAACAATAACACTAGCAGTGGTAATGTTAACACTATCAGTGGAAACTGCTAATACTAGCAGTGGGAACTGCTAACACTAGCAGTGGGATCAGCAGCAGAGTCAGCAGCAGAGTCTAACAGCAGAGTCAGCAGCATAGTCTAGCAGCAGAGTCTACTAGCAGCAGATTCAGCAGAATCCACTAGTATAACCACAATTGAGTCAGGGTGTTCATGGACCAAATGGGTGTACACTCCGTACCTCCAAACCCATTACCAGGTGTGAACTCATCCCTTAAGTGCACTAAATTTTCCAACAGGTGGTGGTGTTGCGGCTGCAAGTGTTGGCTCGTATTTATGGGTATGGATGGAGGATCCTAGTTGTTTGCATTTGTTTGATTTGTTTATCACTACAGCAGAAAGAACAGTTCCGATTTTTGGAGTGTGAAGGGTGCAGTAAGATGATATGTTTAAGATGGTGGCTGGTGATATGTGATGTTAGGGTTAACAATGAAAAAATTAGGTAACCATTGTGGTTAACTATTGTACACTATTTCTTGTATAACTGTGAATTAGTAATTAAGTTATTACTCCTTCACCTTCAAGTGAGTAACAACCTAACAACTGTAACTGTTTCTTTGCAAAATCAAGTCAATCAAAAATCAAAACTGATCATTAGTTCAAAAATAGATGATTTAAACACTAATGTTTTGTTCTCGTGATCGCAATGAGTACTTGACACTTGGTCATTTTCTGAACGGGTAGTATACAACTAATCAGTGTACCAGTGTAGTACAACTGATTTCTCGCCGAAAAATGATCGGAAAAGTAACAGATCCACCGGAGAAGAACAGAGTCATCGGAAAAGATGATCGAAGACGCTCTGATACCACTTGATAAGATCCAAATACAGTCAACCAAAGAAACTTATAAAGATAAGAGAAGTTTAAATGGCTAATTGTGATTCTTGTTACAGAAATGTGAGTTATAGTGATAACAGAATTGGGAAGATTGGAGAGATAGAAATGAAGTGAGAGAAGAGTTTGTTACAAGAAGTGTGATAGAAAAGCGAGAATTGTATTATAATTGGTACCTACAAATGAGAAGATATAACAGATATTTAAAAGGGATGTCTGGCAGAAAACCTATCAGCCCATATTTGTGGAAATACACACGTGTAACTCACATGACCTGCTAGGCTAGGCATGTGCACCTCACGTGTCACTAACCATATTAACTAACAACTAATACCAACTCTTAGCTCACATCATGAACTAACAGACACCAATGTGGCCCTTAAAAGTCGTTTGTTACCGGGAACAAGAAACCCCGTTAAATTGGTGAAAATGGCCTGTTGCACAATTATAACATTAGCTAAATACACAATGTTAAGATCCTGGTTCATATAAGTTAGACTTATAATAACATGTTATGTTCATAAGAGTTATGCTATAATTAGTAAAAAGCTAATACTGCGAGCCTTATGGAGCGCTCCTTTACTATTGATGATTCAAGTTAGGCATCGTCCTGCTCTCCATAGGTTGAGCAACCCTTGGAAGAGGGTAAGGCCCATATCACGATTGTGATAACAAAACCCCAACGTTCAACATTGAAGACTTTTCTCTATGGATTGAGAGATTGATGGACCACATCAACGAGACCGTTATCAGTAGCAAGAGTAACCACATCGCCATGTCACTAATGTAGGTCATCGTAAACATGACATCAGAACAAAAGTTAAACATGCTGCGGATCTTGTCTTTCAACTTAACAATGTCAAGAGTCAACTTGTTGTCTATAACGGATCCACTAAAGCGCTTCAGTGTTTCCCCTAACTTAACCTCCCAACAGACAACAAATATGTAAAGATTGTATCAGAAGAGAGACAAAAACCAAAATGCACAGCAGGTACATGTATATGATGGGAAACTTTTATTTATCCAAAACAAAAACCAACACAAACCCAAAATCATAACGATGATGGCAAACATTCGGTTTGAACCAAAAAAAAATACCATCGTTGTTTAAAATTTTGGCATTATTCGTCCTCATAAGAAGTGTTTTAACATGGATAAATAAAATAAAAAACGAGCCTTGATGACAATCGATGACTCAGCCATATTGAACTAACAAGAATGGTACGTCCATATCTGTCATCTGTGTTGTACTAATAGGTAGCAATGGGACTTGAAGTTTTGAAAACTAATCTTTTCATTTAGGTAAGATGTGTGTGCTTAAAGTCTCAAAAGGATTAAGTTAGCAAAAAAAAAGTTCTAGTAAATTTATGATATAACTGGATTTAGTTGAAATAAAAATCTTTTTGCAATGCAACATATTGCATTTATCTGATATTTTGTCACGCGTGCAAAATGACGACGGTGAGCAATTTCTGACATTTTTTCATTTGTTTTGACAGTTACTGATGGTTCACGGCTATTTCTGACGACGAATATAGTAAAACATAAATAAAGACAAATATATAATTCTGTAAAGTGTTTGTATTTGTAGCTCTTCTGATATATCATATGTGTTAATACACTAAACCGAATCCAAACACATCAAATCTAGAAATTATCAACATTTTAAACACTCCGAACATATCCATCTTTGATGGTGTAGTGCAAACATCACTATGGATCGATCGTTAGGCAATACTGAAACGAGGTAACTTTTACCAGGAAGAGGCTTAGAAGCGACACACTAGCAGATGATATAAAATTATTATCTTTTAGATGGAAAATGTAAGCATCAATTGCTCTAGATGACTTCTTTGCTCAAGTCCATCCTAACTAATTCTCGTGTAATCCTTCGTCTTCATGCTAGCATCTCGCATGTTTAATACAAATTTCCGTTCTAAAAAATAAAATAAAAACATCAAGTCCAGAATATGCACAATTCCACCAAAAAAGACAGGAGCTCATTTTATTTGGATATATCATCCTCAAAATACATGGAATAATTTAGCATGTTACATATTGATCCAAACTTCCATATACATCATGCCTTTAAAAATTTTGATAGATGTTTCGGCTTGGTTTTTGGCTTTGAAAACATACAATAAAACAGATAAAATTATAACAAGATGGAATGAAAAATACCCGATTCAAACTACCATCTTGGAATACCTATAATATGATCATAGTCGATGAGTGAGGTAAGGATACGTTGTAGCCGGGCCAGATTCTGGCCCAAAAAACAAAGTCGTAAACCAACCAGCTTGTGCCCGTTCTTCTCGTTCCCACATCATCCTTTTCTCTTCATCAACTATTAAATCGTACAACCTTTTGCTCATATACACTTTCACAGCATCAACACCTTCATCAACCACCTCTTTTGGGGGGATCATTAACGGGTTTTGGTCCACATTAAGTTTATTTAGGTTCACGAGCCGCCCAAATGTAATAGGCAGCTCATAAATCTGATTGTTGCATATATCTAGTTCCCTGAGATTTGTTAAATTCCCAATTGTGTCAGGGAGTGCGGTAAGATCATTGAAGTTACTGCCCACGTTAATAACCTCGAGATATGTTAGTTTTCCGATGGAGGATGGTAGGCCTTTTAGCTCATTGAAGTGCACATCTAGGATTTGAAGAGATGTCATTTCGCCAATGGATTTAGGAAGTGAGTGTAACTTGTTCAAAGGCATCATAAATTTCCTTAGATTCACTAGTTCATTCCCAATTTTGGATGGAAGATATTTAATCTGGTTGAAACTGGCATCAAATTCTACTAATGATCTGAACCAATACCATTTTGTTTTTGTTAGTTTCTAGAAAATGTAACAACATGTAATTAGAAATCGTAGTTAATGATCTCATATTGATTATTTGATTATAGTGTTTTTATTTACCTGCATTTACAAATGCCTTCGGGCAGAGACGTGAGCTTGTTTCTTGAGACATTTAAAATCTGCAAACTTTGCAACCTTCGGATGCCATCTGGTAGTGATTCCAACATATTTGCAGAAATATTAAGCTCCTCAAGACTCTCGAGTCCAGCAAGTGATTCTGGAATAGCCTGTAAGCGGAGTTGTCACAAGCTATGTGTTGTTAAGAACTTATTTATATGGATACTGTACGTAGAAAGTACAAATTTCTTTTAAGGCAACTCGTGTATTGAAACAAAAAAAGTATGAATCGACAAAATAAACTAATTTAATACAACTTTGGCGACTAACATTAAGTTTATTGGATGATAGGTTAAGAGAAACCAAAGTACGAAGCTTCCCGAAAGCTTCAGGAATAAACGGCAACCGCCTGTTTGACAAATCAATCCTTGCAACACCATTAACCAACGCATCCTGAAGAATATCAGCCATTTCCTCCTTAACCTCTTCCGCTATAGTTGGAAGCATAGAAGACGACACCTTCTTATCTAACGCTGTTAACTTTCCCGCAGCTTTCGCACTATCATACAGTTTTTGAAGCCTTCGTTCTGCCACAATCAACAAATTACCATATGTTTCATGCATTTCATCCAACGAAATCAATGCTGTGTACAACTGTTTCTCTCTTTTCGCGGCTCTTTTCCTCCTTTCAATCGCCTCAACTTCACTCTCTGATAACGCAATATCGTCAAAATGATCTCCAGCAAACGGTGATTCCTCAGCCTCAGAGTATCTCAATCTAGCTAGGTCTACAGTTTCAGGATCAGGACGTTCACCTAGTGTCTTAATAACCGAGCGGATCTGAGAAACTTCCACCACAACTGCACGAATGTTGGCTAGGATATCATCATCCGTTAATTGAGCCACACGTTCAGCTAGTTCTGTGTAGGATTCACGTTGAGATAACTCTGTATAAGTTTCTGGCAAGTATTGCGGACGAGCTAGCCTATCATTTTCGAGTTCTTGTAATTGACGACGTTTGAAGCTAGGAATCTTGGTCATGACATATGACAGAATCCGACTCTTCCTTGGACTCGAATTTGGATCCATGGTGATAAATTTAAAATTAACCTATAAACAAAAGATGATGAAAACGATAACGACAATGACAATTAGGATGCTGATTCAGAAGAGATCAATGAACGTGACGCTTTATTTTGATTTTTGATTTGCAGCGTCACGCATGTCTCATCTGAATGAAGGGAATAAGAAAGAAACAATCAGGCAACAAATTACTTATTGAAAGACAATGACAACGCCATTATGGCCATTGCTTCATCAATTTGAAGGAAACTTTTGGCTTCTTTTTTTCTGGTGGCATTTCGATTAATGTCATTCACCAATTTGTACGGTAATAGTACAATCGATATTTTTGTTATGAAAATAGAAACAGTATTTATTAAATCGATATTTTTTTATGAAAATAGAAACAATATTTATTCCTTCTATATGTTGCTAAAAATAGTTTGTATTTTGTTTCCGAGCAAAATGCATCAAACAATAACCAACCTCTAAAAAAATCCATTTTGGTGGCTCACAAACAACTAGCCCCATCTATCAGACTAAACCAGCTGTGAAATTTATATAAGACTTCAGACTTGTAATTTTTGTTGTCCCAAACTAGATGGATAATATAAGTTGCAAAGTGAAAATGAATAGGTAAATATTTTGTCTAATTATCTAACCATTGAATCGAGTATGTTCATACATATAGAGATTGAATCGACATGATCCAACCATTGTGTCCCTTCGGTTTTAGTCCCAACCGAAATACCTAACTAGTTAGTTACTAACTTTATTTCTAACATATTTGGTCCTTAGTGTTTTAAACTAATACATATGAAGCAATGAATTAAGATTATTCGGTTCACATTCTCCTCCTTAATCTTGATCGTTGCTTCTTCTTAAATCTTGAACTTCGAGCATTTGTCGCATTGTTGTGAACTTCAATCTTGGTAGAGCCTTTGTTAGTATATCTGCTCTTTGTAGTTCTCCGTTAACGTGTTCCACATTGATGTCCCCATTCTCTACGCATTCCCGAATGAAATGATAGCGAATGTCGATGTGCTTACTTCTTCCATGAAAAACTGGGTTCTTGACAAGTGCTATTGCTGAAACGTTATCTACCTTCAGCGTTATCCTTTTTTCTTCACTTCCAGTTAATTTACTAAGTAATCTCTTTAACCATAAGGCTTGACATGTTGCTGCAGTAGCCGCCATGAATTCTGATTCACATGATGATAGCGCCATTGTTGGTTGCTTCTGAGTACACCACGCAATGGGTGACTCTCCAAAATAAAATACTATCCTAGTAGTTCCTTTTCCTTGATCAGTATTGATTCCATAACTACTGTCGCTGTAACCTGTAATCTTGCAGCCGCCTTCTTTCTTGTAAATTATGTCATGCTCATTTGTTTCTTTGATTATATCGGATTACTTGCTTTACCGCCTTCAGGTGATGTTCCTTCGGGTCTTGCATGAATCTGCTGAGTAATCCGACTGAATAACTAAGATCTGGTCTTGTATGAAGTAAGTACCTGAGACTTCCAATTAAGCTTCTATAGTAAGTTGCGTCAACTGAGTTACCATCTTCCGCCTTGACCAACTTAGTACCGGGATCCATTGGTATCTTCGTATCATTACTATCCATCATACTTGTTTCCTTTAAGATCTTGTTAATTTAACCTGTTTGCTTGATTGTAATCTCTCCTCCTGTCTGTGTAACTTCTATCCCTAGATAATAAGCTAACAATCCTAAGTCGCTCATTTCAAACTTTTCTTGCATCTGGGATTAAATAATTCTAGTTCCTTCCTTGGAGTGCCCGTGATTAACAAATCATCTACATAAACTCCAACTATAATCGTAGAATTCTTGTTTCTCTTCGTATAAACTGCTTGTTCGAAATTATACTTCTTAAAATCTAATGACTTTAGAGTTTGATCAAGCTTCACATTCCAAGCTCTCGGTGCTTGTCTTAAGCTATATAAAGCTTTAATAAGCTTATATACTTTTCCTGAATTTCCTTGCTGTACAAACCCTTCAGGTTGTGTAACGTAGACTTCTTCCTTCAAATCTCCATGTAAAAATGTTGATTTTACATCTAAGTGATGTACTTGCCAACCATGATATTCTGCTAATGCTAAAATCAACCAAACTGTCTCTATCCTAGCAACTGGTGCAAATACTTCATCGAAGTCTATTCTGTTGACATAAATAATGCATAAAAACGTTATTTATATTTTTCAATATCTCTACGTTTTGACGATCACAAAATGTAAAATCATTAAACGTAAGATTACTACGTAAACAAGTATTAAGCTAGTTTATATCATTATATCCAACCTAATCACTTAAGGTATGAATAAACAAGTGCTTAATACATCTCATGATCAAAGGGGTATTTAATTAATTACTACAAAGTTTATTTAATTATATAAACATATTATATATTTTTGAAAAACACTTTTGGTAATAAAGAAAAATGTTTTAATCATACTAAATATATGAATTCAAATTTTTAACCAAAATCAGTTAGTTTTTCACCAAATAAACTTTCCCCACTAAAGACAAAAAAATCTGGCCGTTACAGTAGGCCGGCCCCCTTAATTATAAGGGGCGGTCCCCTTAATTTTAAGGGGACCGGCCATGAATTAAGGGGACCGGCACGCTCCTGTGTCAGATTTTGTCAGAATTTTTCCCCTATAAATACCACCTTAAATCTGGTATTTTTCTTACCTTTTGCACGAAAATTTCAGATCTAAAATCTCTCTAAACATCTTCCAAAACCCTTTGATCATTAGATTACTAATCCTTGTTTCAAGTGATTCAATCCCTTCACATCCATCCTCATTCAAAGTGCAAAAGAAGAATACTCCTTCAACAAACAAAGCTCAAGAAGTATTGTAATATAGTTGTGTATATTGTGTACATTATTTGTAAAGTTGTGTTGTGCTTGTAATAAGTAGTTTAGGAGAAGTAGAAGTTATGTTGGGAAAAGAAGTTGTGTAAGTACTGAAGTTGTGAAGAAGTAGTGACGAAGTCGTGGTGTGCTCAAGTTTTGTAGAAGTTGTGGTGTGTTGTAAGATTAGTTCTAGCTAGGATTAGAACCCGACATCTAGCTTTGTGTCGTTAAGCCGGTGTAAGCGAAAGTTTTGTAAGGTTTCTCCGCCACAAGGGAGTTTGTTGACATAGTGAAGAAAACTCTCGAGTAGGTGACTCGGGGAGTGGAGTAGGAACAAGGAAGGTGACCTTGTAGCCGAACCACTATAAATCCTTGTGTTGTGGTTTGATCTTTCTAACTCTTTCCTTTCATTACTTATTTACTTACATTATATTAGCTTAGTTAGTTAGTAATATATATTGATACAAGTCTTGAAATCACATAAACTAGAATCGAAGTTTTTAAAACAAATTTGTTTTTCACAAATTTTAAAACGGACGTAAAACTATTCAACCCCCCTTCTAGTTTTCCACAATTGGTATCAAGAGCCAGGTCAAACAAGATTTCTAAAATATATTGTATTTTAAAACTTGAATCGATCTATGGAATCGGAAAAATATTTAGAAGGGCAATCTATGCAAAGACCACCACTATTTGAAAGTGATGGATTTTTATATTGGAAAAATCGATTCGAAACTTATGTGAAATCAAAGGATCTAGATCTTTGGCATGTTATTACTAATGGTGATTTTCTTCCTTTACAATATAATTCGGAAACTAAAAAGGATGAACTTGTCTCTTATGAAAAACAAAGCGATGATTTGAAAAAGAAACTTTCTAAAAATAATGAGGCTAAAATGGTTATTTATAATGCGTTACCACGCAAATAATATGAAAGAATTTTTATGTGTAATACCGCAAAAGAAATTTGAAATTCTTTATTAAGCACTCACCAAGGTAATAGTGAAGTCAAAGATAATAAAATAGATCTTCTTGTACAACAATATGAACAATTCACGATTCCGGAAGAGGAATCGATAGATAATGCTTTTGCTAGATTTAACACAATCATCACAAGTTTAAAAGTACTTGATGAGAATTTTTCTAGCAAGAATTTTGTAAGGAAATTTCTTAGGGCTCTCCATCCGAAGTGGCGAGCTAAGGTGACGGCTATTGAAGAATCAAAGAATCTATCAACACTACCACTTGACGAGCTAATTGGAAACTTGAAAGTGCATGAAGTGATAATAAAGAAAGATTCCAAAATGGTTAAAGGAAAAAGAGAGCAAAGCAAGTCAATCGCATCGAAGGCTAAGAAAGACTCAAGTGATGAAGAATACTCAACATCCGAAAGTAATGATGAAGAATACGCTATGGCCGTTAGAGACTTCAAGAAATTCTT
>LBNU01006888.1:63750-100948 GCA_014162995.1 Artemisia annua
TACCCTGACCCGATAACCCGGTTGACACCCCTAGTTGGGACTAGATTTTGCATTTTATAAAAGTAAAAAGATATGTTTAGATGAAGTTGTTTCCAATGAATTTTCTTTTCGTATGACCAAAGGCGGAAAATTAACGTATCGTAGAAAAGCATAAAACAAAAACAAAAAACATCGCCAAAGACCTAAAATATATATGCTACCCACATAAGCATATATGATTCAAAGCTAGATAATTACGGAAAGATAGCACGATGGATCATTGGTCATTAACCAATATTCGTGATGGCAGCCCTTACAAGTTACAACTCTTTGATTCGGTATCATTGATCAATGTTGCATGTTGTCTATAATATTAAAACACAAAAAAGTCAAGTTTCAATCATTACATTACCTGTTTAGTAGAATGATATTACATAACATGAGTAAGCGAACACTTAGTAACAATAATTTCATACGTATAGACATGAAGATAATAGACATATTTAAGCAAACACTTCGTAAAATAATTGATTTTATTTTCACTCTAAAAAAAAATACATTTTTATATTTTGGTAACAAGTTCTAAAATATTGATCACATAAAATATATGAGCGTACCTTTTGATCACATCAAGTTATTTATCAACATGATAGGTCATGTCATGAGTAATGTGAGGGGAAATATAAGTGGGTCCTTAATTTCAATTAAAAGAAAAACATTTATCCATTTTACTTGTTCATGATTGGTCAACATGACCTATCATGTTAAATACAACTTTAGAGTATCTCAATCCAAGTTTCAATATTCTACTAACTAAGCGTACCCTTTGATTCATTATCTATACATACTAATTTTGTTGATGCGTTTAAAAAATTGTTTTTTTGGGCTTTGTTTTAGCCCACGGTTGGCCCGTTTTGCTTCCTCGCTGCGTGACATTTTTTTTATATTTTACATGCATATTTATTTTATACGCATTTTCTGTTGATAACTATCACCGTTTGTGCGTCCCGTTTTCCAAAGCTTTTTGATCGCCTTCTGTGTTACGTTTGTTGGTGCATAAAGTTGGATTATTTTTTTTTGGTGTTATTCTTTTATGCCTCTCCCCTTCACTCATGTATTGTTTGTGGTGATATACCTGTTCCATGTTGTTTTCTGTTTTTTGGTGTGTTGCCTGCTTTCTGTGTCTTGTGTTCAACTTCTATGTCTTTAGTTGGTAGTTTGGCTGGCGTGATCTGTGTTGGTTTTTTTTTTTTTTTTTTTTTTTTTTTTTTTTTTTTGTTTGTGTTTTGAGATAAGCTGTACAATATGAAAATTAAAAAGAAACGTTGCCAAATAAGATGGCTAAGACATGCCTATAGAAGATTCCCGCAGGTTGCTTCTCATGTTCTAGCCATGCCAGCCTTCCTATTTCGTTGTCTCCAGAATGTTTGTTGCCAGTAATTTTGGCGGGCTTGTAGTATGGTTGTGTCAGGATTCTGGGGATGGTTGAATGATACTCATACCATCACCTGTGTGTTTCTCATATAAGTGGCTACTGCACCTTTGGACCTGCAGAATCGATTTGGCTACGTCGGCAAAGTGTTGTTCAAAAATTTGCATCAGCCTTCATTGTGGGTAGTTTGGGTCAATGTAGATAGCTCAGAGCTATCACCATCCAGTGTCTGCCGTCTCTGTTGGATGGCAACGCCACTGTTTTGTTCCTGTGCAAATGACAAGAGTAAACGGGTCAGTTTCGGCAGTGACTTTCGCTTAATGGGATCAAGTTTTCTAGTGCCGGTCCAGATGTACCTTGCATGGGAAGCTTGTCACTCATTTCACCAATGTTAACGCGATTATGTTTGTTGTTTATGTTGTTGGTTATTATTGCTTTCATTTGCTTATACAGGTGGTTCTACAGGTGCGGTTCCGGGTCCCATGAATGAGGCACAGCCTATTATTCCTATGGTTTTGGATTTCTCAGTCGCATGTATATTGCATGCACATGCATTTGTTGGTTGTCTATTTAGTTGTTTGGTGGTCTGTGTACAAGCCACATTGCCTTCTTATGGTTAGAGTTGTCGGGTTCTTTATTATCCATTCATGTTTAGTTTCCCCAACTTTTCTGCCAGGTTCGTCTGATGGTGATGCAATTCCAACAGAGAGACCAACATTTGCGACCAGATCACGCCGTGCACGTAATACATACATTGTCTATGGGTAAACAGAATATTGTAATATGTAGACGTGGCTTTCAATTACTACTTATGTTAATTTTATTGGTGTTTGTAGGAAGGCCGCGTGCACCAGCAAGTCGGCAACATATGTCCACCGGTATGTTTTATCTACCTGAGTAGGTCTTTATTAGCTGGCATAATATTCTCTTTCGTTCTCTGAATCGTTTATTCATTTATTGGCTTTATTTACGTAGTGTCGAAAAAAGTATTTGTTTGTGAGATGGTGTAAAAATAAATTACTGTTTTAATGGGTATTTGTTTGTTTTAGGTGCAACACGCGCTCGGCGCACTCGGCAGACTACCGGCGCTGGTATGTGTTACGTATGTGTTTTGCTACATGTTCAATGTTTCGAGTCTTATACATAGTCAATGGCAATGCATATTCGCACCGATACAATAATTCTATCACTTATGTTGGCTGCTATGATTTACATCGTCAGGAAATAAGCCTTTGGTGATTATGCACGATGAAAATAGGTTAATGTTTTAATAATGTATTTTCTAAGGCAGCCACATGTACTATGCAACTATAGGTTACTAGCGGCATGATTATTAACCAATGTTGCTTGCTATAAGAGTAACAGATTTTAGCTATTTATATTGCTGCAGATTAGCTAAAAAGTTTATATTAGTTATTTCATTATAGTGTTTGTCATTTTATGCGAGAGCTTACTGTGGTTGTTTACAGGGCCATCGCAATCAATGAATGTGGGGAATCCGCCCATGCAGGGTCCCATTGGTCCTCCTCAACGAGAAGGTCCTTACTAAGTTTATGCTTCTTTTTCTTATTTTATCAACATACTAATTATTATGTCATTGCCGCCTTTTAATATGTTGGTTTTCTGTTTATCGACAGGACCACCTACAGATTATAGGTCTTTTGGTGGTTGTGATCAAGTTTGTCAGCATTGTCGCGCTATGTTTTGGATTGAGGAAAAGAGAACCGGCCTGCCAGCATCTGCAGCTCCACAGTACCAGAGATGTTGTGCAGGCGGTCGTGTATTTTTGCGCACATACCAACATTATCCACAATACATATCAAACCTATTTTCAGACAGGCACTTTATGGAGAACATAAGGGCGTATAACCAAATGTTTGCAATGACTTCATTTGGTGCAACAATTGATAGCTCTATCAACACTGGTAGAGGTCCGTATGTATTTAGGGTTTCGGGCCAAATCTATCATTGGATTGGAGGGTTTTGCCCTAATGGTGACGACACCCCTAGATTTCTACAGATGTATATTTATGATACAGAACATGAAGTTCAGCATAGATTGTCGCATTTTGATCCGCACGAACGGCAGGTCCTTAGAGAAGATATAGTTCAGGGTCTTATTCAATTTTTGGATGATAATAATGCCTTGGTTCAGTTGTTTAGAACCGCACGAGACAAATTACGTGATGGTGATATACCTAATTTTCAAATTAGGTTATTTGGTGTGGTCGGATCTAACCAGCATGAGCTACCTACTGCGGACACCATTGGAGCTATTGTGTACGAGGGGGGCCCAGAAAGCATGACGGATTACGACGTTGTAATAGAACGCCAATCTCGGGAGCCTGAAAGTGTAAACAAATTGCATCCAACGTACATGGCATTGCAATTTCCTCTGCTTTTTGTTTATGGTGAGGAAGGTTACAATCTGAATCTGACACTAAGAAGCTTGGAAGCCTCAGACACGCAAGAAGAGAAAAAGATGACCATGAAGATGTATTATGCTTTCCAATTATGCGACAGAATTGGCACTTACAACTTAATAACGCGGTCCGGTAGACTTTTCCAGCAATATGTAGTGAACGCATATTGTGTTATCGAGCAAGACAGGACGGATTTTATTAGGCGTAAGCAGAATGATATACGGAATGAATATTTGTCTGGGATATACGATGCTATTACTAGGGGTGATCGAGATGGCCGCGACGTTGGTTCTCGAATTATCTTACCCGCGTCTTTTACTGGGGGGCCCCGTTACATGTATAGCCATTATTTGGATGCGTTGGCCATCTGTCGAGTGCATGGGAATCCAAATTTTTTTGTGACATTCACTTGCAATGTCAAATGGCCAGAGATTCACGAGTATATGAACGCTTTTCCTATGCTGACCACTGCCGATAGGCCTGATGTTGTCGATCGAGTATTTGAACGGAAAATCCATTCACTCATAAAGTTTATTAGAGAAGAAGAAATCTTCGGCAAGGTTGTTGCAGGTATTTTTCTTAACATTCCTACTGTCTTAGTCATTTTAAAAATTCTTCAACACTTTCGACCATATACTAACAAAAATTTACTCGAATCTCCTTTCTCTTGCATCTGTTTTGTAGTGCTTTACACGGTCGAGTTTCAGAAACGCGGGTTGCCACACTGTCATATATTACTATGGACAGAATGTCATTTAGTTAATGGTCAGGAAAATGGTATAGATGCATACGTAAGTGCCGAACTTCCTAATTATGTTGAGGATCCATAAGGGTTTAGAGTTATATCTGAGCTCATGATGCATGGGCCGTGTGGCCGTGCATACCCTGATGCCCCATGTACAGTTGGACGTGATGCTTGCAAGAAGCAATTTCCAAAAGAGTACTGCCAGCATACGTACATCGACAACAAAGGATATGTGCATTATCGTAGGCGTGAATCAGGAACGGGGACATATCGCCGAGGGGTCAGGCTTGATAACGCGTATGTTGTGCCTTATAATCGTGTGTTGTGTATGGTATTTTATGCGCACATTAACGTTGAGTATTGTGGTTGGACGATGCTTATAAAATACTTATTTAAGTACATATCTAAGGGGACTGATAGGATTGTCGCCCGAATTGTCAGGCCGATAGGTCAGCAAAGAGGTGGTGCAGGTTCATCAGGTGGTAATAGGGCCACACCTAACGGGGCATCAGTTCAGGTCGATGAAATAAGGAACTTTATGGACGCCAGATATATTGGGCCGCATGAAGCTTGCTGGCGCATACTTGGGTTTGATATTCACAGCAGAGAACCCGCTGTTCAAATATTAACTGTCCATGCAGAAAATATGCAACAGTTGGCTTTTAGAGCCTCGCAAAGCCTGACAAGTATCGCCAACAACTCTAGATGCAAGAAGACTACACTCACGGAATGGCTAGAATTTAATCGACTATATCGTTGTGGCAGGCATCTAACTTACTTGCAGTTTCCCGCCGAATTTGTGTGGTCGCCCAACACCCGGAGTTGGTCACCAAGACAGAATAGGAATAAACCTTCTATAGGGAGGCTCACATATGTTCATCCGGCGAGTGGTGACCTGTTTTTTCAAAGAATGTTGCTTTGCCATCAGCGAGGGTGTACTTCATTCCCTAACATCCGTACAGTAGATGGGACGCTGTATTCCACTCACCGGGCGGCTTGCGAGGCTATGGGTTTGTTGGGAGATGACCAAGAGTGGACATTAGCATTGCAAGAGGCCGCCGCAACAGCAACTGCTTCGGAACTAAGGGACCTGTTCGTACAGATACTCATCTTCTGTGACGTCACACAGCCTGCTGTTTTATGGGAATCACACTGGCAACATATGCAGGACGACATTCCTAGCAGGTTATCAGCGCTCTTGAATATTCCTGACCTTCACGTAAACGAAGATATGATAAAAGGAGGCATTCTTTATGAGCTACAGGCGTCGCTAGCATTTTTTGGAAAATCTTTGGATAACTTTTCGCTGCCAAGACCTCCAGACAGTTTGCTAAGAATATTCACGAATAGATTGGTCATGGAAGAATTGAACTACAATCGTGAAAGGTTAGCCGAAGAGAGGGATTATATTATTCCACTGCTTAATCAACAACAGCGGATGATATTTGATAGAGTTCTAAATGCCGTAATGAGCGGCACTCAAGAGCTCTTATTTGTCTACGGTAATGGTGGCACGGGTAAAACCTTTGTTTGGAAGGCTATTCTGTGTGCTTTAAGGTCGGAAGGTAAAATTGTATTGGCCGTCGCGTCTTCCGGGATTGCGTCACTGCTATTGCCATCCGGTCGTACAGCTCATTCACGGTTTAAATTGTCATTGAACCTAACGGACAACTCAGTCTGTAATATCAAGAAGAACACTCAGCTAGCAGAGTTACTTATTAAAACAGACTTGATCATATGGGACGAAGCGCCCATGAATGACCGTAAGTGTTTTGAGGCACTAGACCGTACCCTAAGGGATTTACTGGATATGCCGGGGCACCTATTCGACAAAAAAACGGTGATTTTAGGAGGCGATTTTCGCCAGACGTTGCCGGTAAAAAAACATGCATCCAAAAGCGAGATAATAGCTGCCTCAGTTGCAGAATCATATCTTTGGACTCGATTTGAAGTTCTGTTGCTGCACGAAAATATGCGATTACGCCGCTCATTACCAGCAGGCATTACTGATGACAGCAGAACCAGGTTTTCAGATTGGCTGCTTGATATAGGTAACGGTGTCGCAGGGTACCCATATGAAGCGGACCCAGATAATGCATCATGGGTTAAAATACCGGACGAATACTGTATTGAAAATACAGAAAATGGATTGTCGGAGTTAATTGAGTTTATATATGACAGCGACTCACTTACAGCTCCAACTGCAGAGTCACTACAAGAGAAGGCCATTGTGTGTCCTAAAAATGAGACCGTTGATGTCATAAATAAGAAAATACTAGACAGTGTGCACACTGAAGGGCGCTCTTATGCAAGCTACGATCAAGCAACTCCAAAAAGCAACGACGGCGGGGCGACAGAATTGTTATACCCACCAGAATACCTAAACACAATGGAGTTTCCAAGTATGCCTCAACATATGTTGGTGCTAAAGATTGGAACACCTATAATGCTACTCCGTAATCTTAACCTGGTCGGAGGTTTGTGTAATGGAACATGCCTCATTGTTACTCAGCTTCTGCAATGAATTATAGAGGCGAAGATAATTACAGGAATGCGGAATGCTCAAAAGGTCTTCCTACCTAGAATTTCACTAATACACAACGACGACAGCCTCCCATTCGTGTTCAGACGGAAGCAATTTCCAATCAAGTTGTGTTATGCCATGACCATCAACAAAAGTCAGGGGCAGTACCTAAATAAAATAGGAGTCTACCTACCCCAAACAATCTTTGGCCACGGCCAGTTGTATGTCGCATTATCCAGAGCCACTTCTCCGGGAGGCTTAAAAGTTTTTATTACTGGAGACTCAGAGCGCGGGAACAATACCACCAAAAATATCGTTTATAAAGATTTTCTAAATAAGATTATGGTATATCAGACCATAGTATTAGACCATAATCTTCTTTCATTACTTATTAAAATTACCACACCGCCATGCACTTTATTGCGTGGCACGTCCGTTTGCAAAACAATTTTCAGAATAATAATCTGACTTTTCTACACGCATAATTTTTTTAGCCTTGAGTTTTGCTTTAGTATGGTAGTAATATCTGCTGGGTGATTCGCCTTGCGTCTTAGCCTGTATTATGTTGCCTATTTCGATGATTAGAATATACTTATGTGTTTATCATATTCACTTTACTTATCTACACCCATAATATTTTCAGCTTTGGGTTCTGCCTTAGAGTAATACCAGTATGTGTCGGATTATTTGTCTTACATCTAAGGCTGTATTATGTTGCCTATTTTGATGGTTAGAATATACTTAAGTGTTTTTCATACTTTAAAGACTTCATTGCACGACTTAATCTTCATATTTCTGTGTTAGATGATGTGTATTTCATTATATGGTTTATGCTACAGATTGACGCACTAAGATATAGAAATGCAGTCTTGCAGTTGCTGCCTAAGGCTATAGCAAATGTTCGCACCTAATTTTAGCAAAACAAGAACTCAGATTATTATTTAACAAGATTATACATTCTATTTGTTTTCGTTCTTATATGCTTATGCTAACGTGCATGTTGATAGGTAAATGGAGCTAACCAGTGATGTCGGCGCTGCTTCCAAGGCCGTAGTTCAACCTGCTATTCCACAAAGAACTCTAGGCTATTTTACAGACCTGAATCCAGCAGACAATACAAAATTCATCGAAGTTAGAGTTTACCGGAAATGGATAGCAACAAAAGTACCAAGTCTTATTGCAACAGGTTTCTCATGCATATTACTAAATAAAAAGGTATAACACTATCCGTGACTTCTTGCCATAAATATGCATTATACTAACTAAATAACTTGCAAGTTAGTAATGCATGATGTTGGGATATAGGGCTCTGCTATACAAGCGAATGCAGATTTGAAAGAAAAAGACCGCTTTGAGCATGATTTGCAACTAAATTGCGTTTATAGAATCGAAGGTTTTGGTTTTGAAAAAACAGACAGCTGGGGAAAAACATTGGATAATGATTTCACTCTCTGCTTTGGAAAGCATACACGCACAGATCTTTTGACAGACAACGATTTCCTGTACCATTACTTCAATTTTGCTGCCTATAATGAGCTTGGTGGGAGGCTAGAAAAAAACAATCCAATACTTACAGGTATTTGCTATTTCTAAATTAATTATTTTACTGCAACAGCAACGCGCTACAAAATAAACGTCATTTATTTGCAGACTACATTGGTTATGTTTAGAACGTTGAGAAAGTTAAAGAGTATGGAAGTGCTACTACTAATAAGATTAAAGTCAGGAATATTGCAATACGCAATCTTAAGTTAGTATATTTGCCTCAATCTTCGCTGAATATATTTTATATACTTGCATTGATGAACTTACCACATGAATGTGTCTTATGCGCACTAATGCCATGCAGCAATAACGTCGTGATGTTTACACTGTGGAATGAAAAAGCCGATAATTTTGAAGAGGAAGAACATGCACGTTTACGTCAGCCTGTAATACTAGCTGTTAGCTCCTGCTACTTAAAAACATACGGTGGTGCGTAAATTCATCTACAAAATATATTACATACCCATTCAGTGCGCGCAGCCTTTACTAAATAAGTTGTCCTTCTGTGCTATGCAGGTCAGCTACAGCTATCAGCCACTGCAGCAACTTCTTATTACTTCAACCCACCTATTGAAGAGACTTTCGAACTTCTGGCTGCGTAAGAAAATGCTATGCCATTACGATTTGTAGCATAATTAAGCATATGACTCATCCTAACAGGTTTACATATACAAATACAGATACAATGAAAGCAATCCAACCATTCCCCAACTAGGTCTACAAACAGAAAGGCTGGCTGATTGGGAACATGAACGTGCACGAAATAGAGTCCCATTGGGCACGCTATTGCAAATAGATCCAAACACCCAACAGGTTTAAAAATTCGGTTATTAATTACTCATACTTATTAAATAAATTAGTTGGTAACAAAAAGATATCAACATCGTGTGCTATTTACCCAAGATGCTATGATACTTCGAGTAGACACCGCATATAACTGGTATTACCAAAAATGCGACGAATGCGGTGGAAAACTAGACTACGGGTATATACATGGTCACTGCCACCCCTATGGGACGCAATCAAAACCGCAAAACAGGTACACTAATAGCTTGAAATTTTAAAACATATATTTATTTAGAAATATCCGATTATTCTACACTAACACAGTCTAATATGTTCTGTTTTTTGCCGCAGCTATTCGTTCAGAATAATCATAACAGACGGGACCGGAAATGCAACCATGACTTGCTTTACCCCTCAGACGGACGGTCTCATCAAACCTGTTGACACCTTGCTACAAGAAATTGATAACAAAGATCCCGCTGTCATCCCGCCACAAATACTAGCCCTACAGAATACAAGGCATGTTTTCCAGTTTCGATTTGCCAAACAGGCGGGAAAAGGAACACCCACATTAGTGTTGCAAAAAGTGATGGACAACCCACCAACAATCTTACTAGCACCTACCGAAGGACCATCATCTCCACCCGCTCCTTCACCAAGCCGTCATGCATCTGCAGAAACCAGCCCTCCACCTGTGACACCAGTGGCGACACAGGATTCACCAGCAGATACATGTAGCACAGCACATGCAGCGACCACATCAACTGTCAGAAGAGAATTATTCACAGGCACTGCTGCTACCGAAGACCATCCGAAAGTGAACAAAACAGAAGCTGTTGATAAAGAAGACAGGCTCGAAGCAAAAAAACAAAAAACGGAGTAGCAAACAACTTCCATATTTTGATATATAACTACGCTATTAACATATGTATAAATGCCACGTATTACAAGACATGTTTGTATTAGTAACCTTATGTAAATCATATTTTAATTATATGACTGCAACAGCATACCGATGCAGTCAGATTTTGGTTGTACAGGATTATCGACCGTTTTCCTAGCCGATACAATCATCATGACGTTATTCATCATTAAATGAGAAAGGTAAGCAGAGTGTAAAAACTACACAAACCACTAGACTGCATCAGATTCGAACCATCAAACACACACAAAGACTGACTAAATGACAAAATAAAGTGTATCAAACTCTAAACATAAAAACAGATGCATAGGCAAATAAATTATAACATTATATATTGTTTTTTTCAGGGTGGTAACCAAGCAGGCAAACGTCGAAAATCAACAAACTTCATAAAACTTCATAAACAGATCAACTTTACAAAACGGCTTAATTTTTGCACAACAACCTGACTACGCAAATTGATTGTTCAAAAATATATGACGAGGTTAATTTTTCACAATTTATGTCTATCATACATCATCGAAACATATTTGTTTAAGCTAAGTTAAACGAAACTTATAAAGCTCAACCCTTTTGAAATTAAATTCAAAGATTTACAAAACTAAACCGCCAACAATCACGGCATTCGGTGATTCAATCCTTACTTTTAATTTTTTGTACAAAGCTGACCATACGAATGGCTAAATTGGACTAATGTGAATTCAAAAACAATAAGCAAGTAAGACCCACCCTTTAATAACAGCAAACAGCCGCAGCTACTTATTCCAAACATCACTATCCTAAACTGTTTCGAGGATTGTCAAGACACATGGCCGAATTAATAAATAAAATAAACTAATAGGCTTACGAGTACTTAACACATAATATAATAGACCTTAGCATAAATCGTTACTCCACATCTAAAACTAGGAGACAACCATACTGGAAAGCGGTTGTGCGCTCAGAACTGCACACCATTAAGACCAGCTCCAAAACATAATTGAGCATTGCACTCCAACCAATTACAGAATACATCCACTGAATCATTCAAATCAAAATTACCAGCTACAAAATTCTTTTATTCCAAAACGAAGGCGCAAGATGTGGTCCAAAACAAATAAACTTCATCAAATTTTATCAACAAATGAATCCAACAAAATGATCTAACTTATGATCGAAGAACTGACTACACAAATTGATTATTCAAAAACATGTGACCAAATTGACTTTTCCGAATTTACAACTATCGTAAATCAACAAAAGATATTTCTTTAGGCTCAATGAAAGAAAACTTATGAAGCTCAGCTACTTTTGAATTGAATTTAAAGGTTTAGAAAACCAAACCACAAACAGTTACGGTCTTGAGTAACCGAATGCTTGCTTTCAACTTTCTCTGCAAACTTGACCACAGAAATGGCCAAATTGAACTAACATGAAGTCAAAGACAACAAGCAAGCGAAACCTACCCTTTAATAATAGCAAGTCAGCGCAACTACCTATCCCAATCACCCCTATTCTAAGCTGTTTTGGAGATTATCAAAGCAAATAGTCAAATTAACAAGCAAAGTAACCTAATAACCCCACGTTGAGCCAACACAAAATTAAATGAATAAGAACTAATAATCAATAACAAAAAATACCACTTAACACCCAACATAGTAGCAACTGGTATAAATACTTACTTCACATCCAAAGCTACAACACACTCATACTAAAAATCAGTGGTGCACTACCAACTGACCATCATTAACAACAGCAACAAAACAAAATAAAACATTGCACTTAAACCAATCTCAAAACACACCTATTGAATGATTTAAATAAAAATACGCGAATACAAGATGCTTTTATTTCAAAATGATAACGCAAAATATGTGATTGACTTAAATTCTCAGCAAACCAAAAGCAATCACAGTCAAAGATAGCTGACACAATTAACAAAATTATGGCACATAATGAAATATAAAAACTTTTTATTTACATAGTAACACTGCAACAACTTTGGGAACAAAAGACAGACCTTCCATCATCGATTGCAAGCATCAAGTAGCTTCAATCGGCCAAAAGAAAACACAAACACACAGCTAATACTAACAGCGACTCTAATACACTATACCTAAGCATATTATACACGCCATAGACTCCTAGAAACTGACATATACACAGACACACTTATTTACATAACTACATTACCAACCCATTACAACACATAGGACAAGCAAGCTACATATGCATGACGTCTCCAAGATAGTCCATTATAAGCCCAGCAATGCGACCAACATCGGTAAGATTGCGACCATACGCACGAATGCGTTGCTCAATGATTGCAATAACAACATTGGTTAGCGCCATAGTACGGCTCATAAGAACAGACTCTTGAGCCCCCTCTAGCTCCAAATGGAAGGCTTGCAGCTGTTGTAGCAACCCCCTTTCGCGAGCCATATGTCGCCTATCATCACGCTGGCTATTCAGAAGAATGAACCTGTACCGCTCAAAGAACAAGTAGAACTGTTTACCTTTATCCTGTGTATTGGCTACCCGAGCCAACCTGTCACTAATAGGAGTATCACCATTTGCAGCATGCCTATCACTAATCAGAGTGTCACGGTTTGTAACATGCCTATCACTAATGTGAGTATCGCGGTTTGGAGCATGCCTATCACTAACGAGAATATCACCATTTGCAACATGATTCTCCATTGTTATAAAAGTATTGAAAGATAGTGATGCAAATGATAAACCACAAGCAAACCCTTTTATAACCAACAAGAGGGGCTAACAAACAAAACCAATTAATTAGCAGATAAGAATGGCAATACCTTAATTAAATTAGGTGACACCGAGCAGCCGCTGTAATAATCACCAGCCATTACTTAGGCGCGTCGATTGCTTTTCCAATGCTACTGAAACTTGCAGGTTCCTCGATTCTTAATCCCACACACAACTCCAATTACCTTTTCGCAGCAGATAATGCGTAGCCGAAATCAAACAATTAAGACGCTTAGATTTGGATAAGCCGCACTCACAATCCACTATCTGAATTAATAAATTAATGAGAACAGATAGAACGGGAGGACTAGCTGGCAAAACTAATATTAAGACAATCCCCCTTTTATTTTTAAGAATAAATAAGACTTAATGAAAAGAAAATGAATGTATAAGTAAAAGTAGCCTAAAGAAATGAATATTAAAAAAACACAAAAAAGGACAAAAAAATACAATACGGCAGCCTAAAAAAAAGGAAAAAACGATAAAATAAAAAGTAAAACTTTACATATGTATACATTTAATCTACTCCACAACAATAACTTAAAGAATTACATTACAATATTTAATATAAATTAGTATACCATCAACACAAACATATAGCACATTTAGGTAAATCTGATGTGACCATTATCAAGCCCAAAAAAAATAATGTCCTATTATATAAACATTTGTTGCCTTTAGTAACAATACAGATGTCTAATACCCCAAATTTTTTAAAAAAATTATGGCACTATCATTTATCCCTAAAAAAGAGTCTAATTAATAACAGTAAATACACACGCATAGCAAATTGACCATTAAAATAAATCAGCGAAGAAAAAAATTAATGTCAAGAAAAATCGCCAACCACCGAGTAATACAAAAGATAATGCCAATATGTTTTCTCGCAACAAGCCGCAAATCACTATGCATACAAACATGTTCAGCACTCTAAAAAATTAACCTACCGCAAAAAAAACATAAGCAACCACTACAACACTTTCCCACAAATGAAATCTGTAGCTTTAGGACGGTATGCCCACAGTATAAAATCCCACAAATATATAAAAAACCCAAAAATACTAACACAAGTACATAAACCACTAATATAATAGCAACCAAAAGATGCGCATTCAAAATAAATATATTACAAGCATAACAATCAGCATACACATAACGAAAAAAGAAAACCTAATTAATTTAAAAGAGACAGACAATAAAAACATAAAACAACAGCAGTACAACAAGAAACATAAACACACACAACAACATCCTTAAATACACAAGCTTAAGCAACATACTAACGCCCCAACTATTACATAATGTTAAACCTAGCAGCAAATTGCATGCGCCGGGTTAACTGCATTTCCGATGCCCTCAAGAAAAGCTACAGATTCTCTAGCTTTTGTGCCTCAAAATCACGAATAGCTTTAAAATACATAATCAAATCAGCAAACACAATGTCGTCGCCACTTCTCAGTGCCACTAACAACTGCGCTGCAAACATATTACTCGAACAATACTCCAACTCTTCAATAATAGCATTCAAATAAACCAACCGGTCAGCAACATGCACACACCAACCATGCAAAAACGAAAACCAACCACGCTCCTCCTGAACCTCCCTCTGAAAACCCAAACGCATCACATCAGAAATAGACGGTGAACCTGCAGAATAAGCAAGTTCTAAAAGCACAACTAAATTATCCATTATAAAACCCACAGCTGCCCAAAAAAAAGAATGCCAAATATCAATGCCATAAAAAGGCTATATATAATAAAAACCAAAAGTAACAACCAATAAACAATAATATTAACCCTTCCCAAAAAAACAGTTAACACAACTTTAAACCCCAAATTGAAAACCAACACTGTTTGAGGTGATTAGTCAACAGCATTATTTCAAAATTTGAAATACCAAATCTGCATTTACATAATGAAATTTATAATAACAAATATTGCAAAAACAGACATTCTTATATAAATGCAGAAACACAAAAACCCACTTAATCCATACCTGCACGACACCGATAACTTATCAAAACTTTTAAGAAAAAAATGCCCCGCCGCAACGCGGCGGGCCTTATATTTCTTGTTTGACACTATTTTTCTTTTTTGGGCCTAAGAAAGTGATGGGCTAAAAGCCTAAAGGGCTGAAACATAGGAAAATGAAAAATAGATATTGGCTTATGTAAGATCGTAGCGGCAAGCGAGTTTATGATTTTACGAGTGATTCTGCGATCTTACATATGATCCCACCTCATATACGATCCTAGTACGATACTAAACGATTTTAGCTGGTGAGCACGTAAAATCATACCATCTTACGTGTTTACACGCGATCTTGGCAGCCTTGCTTACAACCATTTGATTCGGTATCATTAATCAATGTTGCACGTTGTCTATCCGCTTCGCATGCATAACTTTATGCTTACATACTTTAAGTTGTAGTTTAAAGGCCATTACTTTAACGGTTTTCTTGTTTTTATGCTTATGTAAGTAACAAGCAACGAAATGCAAAGTTGGTTATTTTACCACCAACAAAAGATCCACATAAGCAAGTGTGAATACTTCAACAGATCCATAACAAAATTGGAACATGATATGTTAATCATTACAAAGATGCAAAACATATTGTGTAAAGCGGCATGATGCTCCAAGGACACGAAAAAAATCGTTCATTAGTGGCACAACGGCTTAAACACATGTAATTCCATCATGCAATAAGACATGCATATGCGATACCCCATCACGCATTAGTGGTACATCCACTCACAAAGACGTGAAATTAAATCACGCAATGTGGCAAGTCCGCCCAAGGATGCAAAACTACATTGCACAATGTAGAGCGCCACATGCTCTCTGATGACATTAATTTCGCCATTAAAGGGATTAAAGAAAAGCTAACTAGTATAACATGTATGTACATAGCAAAGTGTCAATTTCCGAATCACGACATCTCCCGCTAATAAACGGATGAAAAGCTATAAGTAGCTAACTCATAAAGCTTAAAACATACAGGCAATGATGTTCAAAGTTCATCGTTGAAGCCAAAAAGAGGTGCACAAAATTATATAGCGAGTACGCTAAGTGTTAGCACAAGAAAAGGTCATATTTCAAAAGACTGTCCAAATTCTAGGTCCTGCTATGTGTAACACTCCGAAACCAGTTTTTATGTATTAATTTATGAGAATGTCATTGGATAGTTTGACTTAGATTTTATATTTATTGAAAGACAAAATATAATTGGTTAGTCAAATAAATAGTCGAGTATATGTGATACAGAAGTAGAAAATATAATTTGGCCAAAATATGAGAAAATGGGATTTGAGGGACCATACTTGTTAAATAGTCAAACTTGACCCAAGAAATATCTAGTTACTTTCATTAAAATTTGATGTGTGTGTGTTTGGGCTATGACATGAGAACCAAGAAGAGGAGGGAAAATATGGAAACTATGATGATGAATGGTGGTGTCGAAATGAGTGTAGTGCCCTTAATTATGTATATCCTCAAGTAAGTGTGTCTAGTCTTGTATTATTTACCAATTAAGAAGTTAGGGTTCATAACTTCATATACCCAAATTGGTGTATAAAAGGGTTTTTAAGCTAATTGAAAGATGATATAGGATTTGGGACTTATGTCTAGGGCCATAAAAAACTACATGTTCAGTGAATATTTCAGGAACCGTTCGGTAAAAAGTTCGTTTGTATTCGTTTATTTATTAAATGAATGAACGTGAATAATATTTTACGTTTGTTTAGTTAAATGAATGAACATAAACAAAAGTCGTGTCCGTTCATTTATGTTCATGAACGTCCGATTATAAGTTCGTTTACGTTCATTTATGTTCATTCATTTATTTATGTTCCTATATCATATATTTTAATTGTATAATTTTAAAACTAGTTTGTTCAGACAAAACAACACTTATAAAACAATATATTGTGCATAAATTAATAAGGTTTATGCTTGTTTATCTATGTTCATTTATGTTCGATCGTTTATGTTCATTTAGCGTTCATTTAGTGCCTTAATGAACGAACATAAATAAAAATGAACAACTCATTTTTTTAATAAACGAACATGAACAAGAAAATTCATCCGTTTAAGCGTTCCTGTCCGTTTATTTGTCCGGTTAAGATTAAACGAACGTACATGAACAAGGCTTCGATCGTGTTTGTCCAGTTCATTTACAACCTTACTTTTGTCTATATATTAGTTTATGTTTATTTTGGGTAAAGTGAGGGTTTAATCATACGATCATATGTTGATTATAGATGTTATGGGTATGTTATTGGGTTATGTAAACCCTTGTTAGATTGTATTGCTTTAATATAGTAATAAGTGTTTATGTTGATAGTGAGTAGGAAACAAGGAATTAATGATGATGATACTCTTGATAATATTAGCTTAGATATGAGGTACATAATTTGACTATAACAAGAGATTATATTAAGTTTCTCAAATTTTTTGGTATGTTTTGATTGTGATAAGAATACTTAAGACTTAAGTTTCAGGATGTTGTAGCCTATTAGGCGCATGGTTCAAATAGGAAGACCAAAAATTGTAACTACATGAGGATGATGCTGAAAATGCTTATCAAACAAGAAGCAGTTGACCATGAGGAAGAATAAAAAAATAGGATACAAAAAACTATTTGGCGAAAAAATATAAAGTGCAGGTTGAGTTCAGATTTAGTTTCACTCGAAAGTGGATAGTTGTTGATATTCATGGTTTCTACGCCATGTATTTAATGCCTTTAATTAGAATGCTTACTTTTATATTCATTTTTGGTTGTTACAGTTATTTATCTAATAAACTATTTGTTTTGTAGGGCAATGTCAACGGATTGTGGGAACAATGTGCCTCGAGATAATAGAAAGGCCATTGTAGCACAAACATAAGCTGTCGGGATTTGCGACTTGAATTGTTACACCCCAAAATCGGGTTTTAAGTATTTAATTACCATAAGGCCATTAGATAGTTTGACTAAGACTTTTATAAGTTGAAAAGCGTTACATGATTAACTAGTCAAACCCGATGGTCAATCTAATAGTCAAAGAATATATAATGTGGTTATAGAAAATATGATGTGTCACAAATATAAGAGAAATAAACTTTAAAGTTGTAAAGTGTTAAATGAGCTATAAAGTTTAATGTGGACAAATTAGAAGAGAAATGACTTAATGGACCATAATTGCCAATTGTCCAAAGAAGATATAGCTTAAAAGAGAAGAAACTCTTATACATTTCATAGATTTCCATATTTTTAGAAAATAGGAGTGTGTATGTGTATGGTGATGTCCGTTTTACAAGAGAAAAGAGAGGGAAAATGAACTAGCAATGATCTTGTGTTGGTGATTAAGGGTTCTATGCAAGAGATAGACTCATAGCAATGATCCTACATCAAGCAAATACCTATTCTTGATTATTTGAATTAGGGCTCTTGAGATTCAATTGGGTTTTGGATAATTGATTTCTAAAACCTATATTAAGATGTTTATGATGATGGCTAAGATTGTTTAATGTTTTGAAAGTAAATGGGTGATTTAAGAAAGTAGGGTTCATGAACCTTATATGTAACACCCCTAATTTCGTGATACGCAGCGGAATTCAAACTGGGTATTACTACATGGCACAACATTTATAACAATAGAAAACGAACTCTAATTGAGTCGTTTTAAAATATTTATCATTCGAATCATATAAATATCGGAGTTTACAAAATGAGGTCTCAGATGGTTCCATGTTTACAAATTACATTATATGAGTTTTCGAATGATAATAAAATTTATAGCCCTCTTGAATATCCGTACTCCTCCGTGCCAGCCTCTAACATCATGGACCTGAAATACATGCTTAAAACTGTCAACACAAAGGTTGAGTGAAATTCATAGAGTTTATTAAATGGTTGAACACAATATGTTTTCAGTGTGAGTTAGTTAGACTCACACCAATGGTTTGAAAATAAAGCAGTTATTATTTTATAATTCGACTAAGTCCTGTTTGTATCATTATTCTGTGTATGTGTTACGTTGTTATACACTCCATAGCGTTGAACATTGTATGGTATTTATTACACTAAGCTAATGCAACCAAAACGTTAATGGGTTACCAAAATCAATTGGCGGATTTGTGCCCAGTAGATATTCTGTCAGTATACCCTATTCAAATATAGTGCGTTTGATTGAACACACTATGCCAATACAAACGAGATTCGTCAATCCCAATAGATCTATTCACAATATTCGCGCTCACTAAAGCTAGTGATTAATTGGTTCATGATAAGGGACTTATGTTTGACAGCAATGGTACTTAGTGACAATAAAACAATCGGATAAGTATACAATTTAAAGGCATTGTGTTCGGTTGATAGCAAGTATTCCCCCCAAGGGTTTGTAAAACAATTAAGTAATAGAAAGTGAGGCTATGAACTCACCGTGAGTTGGATGGTTAAGTTGGGAAACCTTTACGTGCACTCTAAAATAGAACGTTGCGACTTAGGTTGGAACAATGGTTTATAGTTAAGTTGGGAAACCTCTATGTGTTTATTTTTAATGATGTAGTATTAGTATGTTGTGTATTTCATTGTATAAAAATGGTTTATGAAACATGTATAGTTTGTATATCTCGTACTATCGTTCGGTCCATCATAATTCAGAGGTCATGCAGTAAACGTTTGAGGAGCTAGGACACTTTAAATCATAAATCCAGTAACTCGTCGATCCGTTTTACTCTAATGAACCCCTCACATGAAGATCCCTAGTATCGTAGTATTCGATAGAAAATATATGTTTATGGTCGTTAAAAGTTACATTTCCGCAGGTCGAATAAACTTAGGAAAGTTTATTTTGAATGAAGATTGTTATCTTTATAAGTTTATAAGAATAGTTTCACATGTGAAATTTATAAGTTTATAAGCTAGAAATATAGGTTTTCACATGTGAAAAACTTATGAGTTTATAAGTTTATAAGTATGGTTTTCAAAACAGGCCGCACTGTCCAGCCTATTTCGTGCATTTTTAGGACCCGAGCTTCTTTGATACTAAAGGAAAACTTCGTTCCGGAAAACTTTCGTGTTTTAACTTTTTGATGAAACGGACCAGAAGTGCCTCGTTTTGCGTGTTTTCAGATCCTGTCACATAAAATGGACAGTTTCTTGACAAAGTTTTCGGTAATTTCATTTGGCCGTATCTTTTGACTCGTGTACTCGTTTTAGGTGATTTAAATTGCTATGTCTTTGTTTTAATGTCATCTACAGCAATATGTAAACTACTAAATCCAGATTTAATTGGTTTAGTAGGAAATTTGTATAAAATGTCTATCATCTTAACATCAATTAACCTAAGTTTAACATATAGTTTCTTTAATTTGTTTTTAATTGTTTAATACATCATGAACTCGATATAAGGACCATATATATAGCATGAATTAAGGATAATAAACATGTAGATGATGTTGAACAAGAACTGGAGTTAGTTTTCTTACAACTTTTGGCTTTCACTTAAGAAAGGAAATCAAAGATTAAGAACTAACACAAGGATGTAGGAATCCGAGCTTTTAACCCTTTTAACCTCTTGATACCAACTTGTGATAACTTGAGAAAGCACTTGAAGTCTTCTACTAGAATACTTCTTGTGTGGATGGAAGATCACCAAAGGATGGAATAAAGTAGGACTTTGGATCAATCAAAGCTTAACAAGCGTGTGTATGTTGTGTGTGTGGCGTACAATGAAGGAAGGGGGTATTTATAGTGAGTTGAGGAGGTTAAGGTTGCAAGACTTACACATGAAGGATTACACATGTTATCATCTTATAAAGCCTTAGTTAGGAAGTAAAACACATGTTCTATCTTAATGGTGCAATAATTAGGATCAAGACACATATATGGTGACTCCCCATCCTTATAGGTGGTTTGGTGTGATCGTTTTATATTATATAATATCCAAGCAATTTCTCAACGAATAAGAAATTACCCGGGTCGTGTCCGTGTGAAAGTTAAATGGAATCTCGATTTTCGGATCGTAAAACNAATATGGGAAGAGATAAAGGCGAAGGGCATCATCGGAGACACCGTTTTGTTTCATACTTTGAGTGATTGTTAAAAATTTATCAAGATGTTTGTTTGCATCATCACCCGGTAAACCGTGAAATTGAAAAAAAATTTGTACTTGTTGAATCATATGATGTTTAAGTCCAAAATCGGCGGCTTCGATATTGACGGGGGCAATCGGGCCACCACGTCCGAACATAGTCGGTTGACACAACTCCTCCATCGCACGGAGATCGGGAGGAGGTTGAGGTCCCATCGGAGGTACCTCGTTTTGTTGAGTACCACCCATCGGCGGGGGTCCCATATTTTTACCGTTGTTGTTCATTTCCTCAACGTTTGGGAAATTAACACGGTGTATGTGACGTATAATCCTCTCGGGATTCGATAAAGGTGATAAAAGTTCTTCCGATGAAGAACGGGTGTTCATACACCAACGAAATCACAAATTTAAAATGAAAATCAAAAATCAATTTGAAAAAGGAAATTCTTTTTGGTTTTTAGAATTTTTAAACAAAAATTGAAATCAAAATATTTTTGGTTTTTTTTTTTATATAAAAGAAAACACAATATTTTTTTCTTTTCTTTTGTTTTTATATCAAAATATTTTTGTGATCGATTCGTCAATCGAAATCGTTTCCTTTAATCTACGCGCAGCGAGGCGGGAGAGAAGAATAATTCTCTCTTCAGTCGGCAATTTAATGTCACGACTTCCGTATTCCCCGGTTATTCGGTAGTAGAATTAAAGTAATCGGATAACTTTTAACTTCACGATCTTTTTTCGCGTTCAAGCTTATTTGGTTTACAACCGCCCTCCTTCAACGGAAGACCGAGGATATTTATTATATTTTTGGTATTTTTCAAACACTTTAGGAAAAGTGTTTCGTTTTTGTGATTTTTACTTTTTATATAAGAAAATACGTAAAAGGAAGGTTTTTTAAATCACGATTTTAAAAGACGAAAACAAAAATTCACGTTAACCTTCCCCGGCAGCGGCGCCAAAAACTTGGTGTGATAGTTTTATAGTATATAATATCCAAGCAATTTCTCAACGAATAAGAAATTACCCGGGTCGTGTCCGTGTGAAGGTTAAATGGAATCTCGATTTCCGGATCGTAAAACGTGTAGTGAAAAATGGTAAAAGTGATAACGATGAGATTTACACTAATGATAATGAAAATAAAGCTCAAATAAACACGTAAGCAAGTATATCACGTGATCAAGGCACACGTAAACTAAAAACGTAAATACGAATTAATAAACGTAAAATAAACGTAACGTAACAACTAAAAACGTAAAACTAATGCAAATCTAATTCTAGGGGTGCAATTTAAATTTTTAAAAACTAAAAATGATAAAAGAAAAATTTTAGAAAAAGAAAATTATTATTTTTGACTTTTTATTTTTATTTAAGAATTAAAAACTATTTTTGTATTTTTGTTTAATAAAAGAAAATTAAACTAATTAGAAAATAAAAGATTTAATCTACAAATTTAATTTTTAAAAATCTCACTGAACTAAAAGCTAATTTTCAAAATAAAAATGAAAATTATTTTTGTCTTTTTGTGATTTTATTTGAATTAAAAATGACTTAAAAATAAAGAAAAGTGAAAAAGAAATAGCAAACTAATCAAATAATTCTGAAATTTTTATGGAAAATCTAAAATTATATTCTAAAGCTACTGGAAAAAGAAAATTTTGAAAAATAAGCAGTTAAGTGCTGATTAGGCCAAAAAGCAGTATGGAATAAGTGCTTATTAATAAGCACTTTGACCAAATTTGGTCAAACTTTCACAAAATGACTTTAAGACTCCAATAAGCTCAGTAAAACTCAAATTTGACCAAAAGGAACTAAGTTTTATGCAATGCTAGCCAAATCAGTTGAAAATAAGCACTAATATAGGTCAAATTAGCACATATGAACACAAATAAGCACAGGACTGAGAATAATGCTCAAACACACTTAACCAAGTTTAATTGAATCACTGGAATCAAGTTATCAAGCAAACAAAATCAAAATCTCCTAAACTGCCAACTCAGCTTACTAAAAAAATGGGACAAACTAGATGGATCAAATAAGCTGTCTCAATAAGCACTTATGGGAAGACCAAAAGCTGAAACTTAGAGTATGCTAGCTTATGAGTAATTTGCCCCCAATAAACAGATTTATTGATTTATTAGAATGCTAGATGGATGCTTATGAACTAGGACTAAAAACTGAGAAGCAGGGGAAAATCACAGCAGATAAGCAACTTTGATCTAACTTTCTAGTGAGCAAATAAGTTCTAAACTGCAAAAACCTTGTTGATATAGAATCACAAGCTAGCAAATAACTCAGAATATCAATCCAAACTAATTTTCAACCAATAATGAATCCTACAATTACCCTACAAGTTCTTGCCAAATCTGATTTTTCAAAATATTTTTGACTTTTTTATTGCAACTAAACTTTGACTAAATCCAAATTTGATTGATTTTATTCTACTGATTATGTAATATAAAGCTACTATGCAACTAATTTAAGCTAACCTAACAATTTATGCAACTAATTCAAAGTTTATGCAACCTAATTTACTAACAGATATGAAGTTTGATGAGATTAGAGTGAATTTTGACTTTTATTAAATTTAACTGACCCTAAATGATAGATAGTGAACTAATATGCTAAATTGCAACTATTTTAAGCTATAGAAACAAGTTATGCAACTAATTATTAGATTATACTACTCTAAAATAACTAATAGTGAACTGTATGAAAATCCAAAAGCAACTTTGACTTTTAATTCTTACACCTACTATTTTTATGCTTCTATTGTTCTAATATTATCCTAAGTAAGATGTCTAAACAGTTTTAAACCACTGATTCACAAGCAAACACAGCAAACCACTCTATTCCAAACACTCCTTTAACTATTTTAATCAAACTCTTATGAAGCAGCAATGAAATCTGATTAACCAAACTACCACTCAAGCTAAAACTATTATCAAACAATTAAAATGAAGCTCAAACACAGAGATCTCAGCAACCAAACACCACAGATCACAGTCAACAAAATATCACAGATCACAAATTCACTAAGCTATTGAGACAGAATGGATTAGAAAACTAAACAAACAGCAACTATCAATCAAACTCAAACAAGTTACTATTACTAAACAAGCTCAAAATCAACTAATAAACAGCAATAAACCTATAACAGCAGATCTATAAACTAGAAACTTGAGTGGAATAGTAAAATTAGCAAAGTACTCACAAAGATCTTCTCCCTCAGCACAAATTGAGGGAGTTCACTATGCTAGCCTATCTTTAAGATAGGCCAAAGCTTCCTTATCTCCTTGGACTATCTCTCCAAACCAGCAATCACTAATGATCATGAATAGTTGACTATTTTGGAATTTTAGGTAAAATGAAATCAAATGAAATCAAAAGCTCACAAATAGCTACGATAAGCTAAAATGAACATTAACAACTGGAAACAAAGCTTATTGAAGCCTTGGTTTTGAGATTTGAAACTATTTTTATTTTTTATTTGTTTTTCTGATTTTTTTTTATTATTTTTTTATGAAAGTTTAACAATAATAGTAAAGTAAATGTAAACAAGCTAAACTGATTATCTAGGAGTTTATAAAACAGTAACAAGAGCTTAAACAATAACTAATAATGAATTAAGGAAAAATAGTAAAACTGATTTTAAAACTAACTAATATTTCATTAATATAAAAACTGAGTACATAATTGAGATTGATTACAATGAAATTTAAGCAGCATAACAATAATCTAAAAACTACACACTAGAATGAGGAGAGGAGGTGGGTATTTATAGCCTTGAGGGGAATGAAGCTTGGATCCTTCTAGCATTCCATGTCAGCAATCCCAGGTGCATTTGTGTTTGTTTAAGTCTCTCTCAGCCCTGGGATAGACGTGGTCACCAATCCTTGCATCCACAGCCCTTAGATTAGATCACCCAATTATTTGAGCACTCACTCCCACACGGATTTCCACCCTGGCATCTTCTGACACGTTGTCAGCTTCTAGAAACGAGAGTAATTGGTCCAAATTGCCCTTAAATGTGGTGAATTGGATTTTTACTTGCGTGAATAGTAACCTAGGGTTCATATAATTCTGGGTAAATGGGGATTTGGGGGGCGGGTAAATGGGAAAGGGGTTTTTTTTATTAGTTTGACCGAGGGAAAGGGGGGTTTGACTTGGGTTTGGGTTATGGGTTTGTTAACAGGCCGGGTATTGGGTAATTGGGCTAAGAGGGTTTAATGGGTTAATTGAATTATGGACTTGGTTTTAAGGTTTAATAAATCTATAAGGACCTTACGTGTAAATCTGAATTTTTGAGGGACTGAACTTGTAATTTTCCAAAGTATTTTCCAAGGGCTTCTTTTGTCTTTTTCTGAATCTCTGAGGGCTCTTTTGTCTTTTTCCTCAATTATATCTTTAAGGACCATATTTGCCAAACTTTGAAAGTTGAAGGGCCAAAGTTGCCAATTCTCCCAAACTTTATCCAGGGATTAATCTTGACAAGAAATGATTCTCTAAGGTTGATTTTGATATTTTGAGCTTAATTCCTTCCCCGGCTTCGGCTTTTGACTCTTTTCCATTCTCATGCTCGTTTTTGTCGGGTTTTTGTGATTTTGATGTCATTTCTGAAATATCCGTACCTGCACGATCACAAACACAAAAATACACTTTTCTTTGGCATTTGTTAGTGATATTAGTCTATTTGGGTCGGTATTTGGCCATAAAAAGGTATGTGAATTAACACATACCTTGGTTCAATAAATGAATGGGGATGACTAAGTGAGCTTTGATATTATCTTGTTCATGGAGTGAGTTTTGTCCCGGAAATTGCTAACGGTAAGTATTTAAATCACTAAACGTAAAACCGGGTATTGTAAAAATATGGAACTTGTAGAAATATTTAAACTTATCAATATACTGATTATTATCTTATAAAAATGAGTGATAAGTTTAACAGGTCGCGAAAATGCTGTTAACGCTGAAAACGTAGGTTTAAAACGCGTAAAACGTAAAACGTATGAAAGTAACGTAAAACGTATGAAAGTTACGTAAAACTGAGAAAAGTAAAATGCAACTTTTCTAATTTAATTATAATGAAATAAAAAGGCTTATAATGTCTAACTTGGGCTTAGTATAGCGTCGGTTGGTGTTAAATGTTCTTTAAACCTAAAACCGTAAGTATTGAAAATCAAGGATGATTTTCATGGTCAAAGGAGGAGGGAAAATATGTTGACTTTTCTAAAAATGTAAAAGCCTTTAAATGTCTTAGAAAATGTGGTGCAAGTATAGGTTAAGGTTGCGTATAATTAAAAATGCTTAAAACGCAAGTTTAGTTTTGTAAGTTGCAGGGTATATTTGGTAACATTTTATCTTAATTTTTTTAAAATTCAATAATTGATTGTGAGTGAACTAAAAATGAATCTGATGCAATAAAAATTATCAGAGTCAGTTTTTGTTATGTGCGAGATGTTTAAATGGTACTTAGACCAAAACGTAAATTTAAGACATAGTTTCTTAATAACTTTTGCGAAAATATCTCGACTAGTGTCAAACTTTTACGTTATCATGAAAATAGGTTATCTTACAAGAATATGAAATAAAATTTTGGGAGTGAATAGTAAATGTGAATAGTAAAAATAAATAGTAACCCGAAAATGTGATTTGTTACACCTTAACGTGAGGAAATTGGGTAAATGATGCTTTAAAGCTAATTAAGAGTTCAAATAAATTATGAGATAAGTTATAATGGAATTAAGTTGATAATTTTATGGGTCTTTCATCATATGATCACTTTATGATTATATGATGGTTAGAAGTATAAAAGGTTAGCTAATGGTTGTATAAACCATTGTTATATTATTTCTATTATGTGTTTTAAGTATTTATGTTTATGCTGATTTTGGCCTAGATTGCAAATGAGGAGAATGATGATGTTGATGGTGAATTTAAGGATTGGTAACTTAACTTTGGAGTTAAGGTTAGTAACTTGGTTACTATGTATTTAATATGAAAGTTGTTGAACTATGTGATTATGAATGAAGGTGTTAGCGTTGATTATAGTTTCTTAGAAGTATCATGGAATAAGAGACTTGATTAATGAGATGTTATAGAACTAGCCATTGATTATTGAAGGACCAAGGTATATGTCAATGCATATATGTGTTATATGTGTGTTATAGATATGTGGTTATAGTATATATGATTGTCATGGTATAAGTATGTGATATTAAGTGGTTTAATGATAAATTAGTTGTGATTGTTGCTATTGCTAATATGATAATGGACGTGTTAATCATATATTAACCAATTACTTCTAAGCGTTTCGCTTACCGTTATAGTTGCAATGTTGTTTTGTAGGTGCTTATGTGAAGTTGGTAAAGTTTTGCTACGAGCATACGATTGGGTGCGGGTTGGAAGCGGTAGGATATATAGAAGAACTTGGTAGATAGCGAGCTCAATCATCTTAAATCCCCAAGTCAAAGTAAATATGTCAAATGGAAATGTAGTTGTCATAGTAAGAATGTCAAGGTCATTTGTTATATTATGTTTTATGCAAATCGGTTAAAAACGGGTGTTTGACAAAACACCCATCATTTTGCAAAACACGTTTCCATGGGTCATTTGGAATAAGTTTAAACATTTAATGATATTTACATTGTGTTAACAAGTTCTGGAAAGTTTGGCGAATTATCAAGTCCGGGAAGTCGGTTTTTCAGAAAAGGTATAAAAAAAATTAGTGTGGATGACTAGAAGCACCCAGCCTTTCAGTATGGCTCTCCAGCCTATCGGCTAGAGAAATTTGGTTCTCCAACTTTTCGGTATGGTTCTCCAGCCTTTCGGTATGGATGGAACAGTCTGGCAGATTTTGTCAATTTTCGAAAATTCATATCTTTTAAATCGTAAGTAGTTAGGGGTCGTGCCACCCATCGATTTGAAGGTAATTGAGTCTAGTTTATTTAAAATAGTGTCAAGGGATGGTTCGTAATAGATTTTTAGTTTGTTAAAGAGTACAGAAGATCCGTTATAGTTGAGTCATTTTCACGAAAAGTTTTAATTGTTGGTTAAATCGATAAATGAGTGTTTCATAAATTCATCGTATAGAAGTAGAATTATTGAGGCCAATATACACCAAAAGTGGGTAGCCAAAGATATTTTGAAACATGAACGAACATATTTTGCTGCATATTAATTGATAAGCATGTATGACTTATAAATCTGAGTTAGCTGGTATTTACAATTTTTGATTGTGTAAAGTGGAAAATAATTTCGTTTTTAATTAAATTTTTTCAATTCTGGGAGAGGCCATTCAGGCAAACATGGATGTTCAGGATATGCAGTATTTTGACGTCTTGCTAGAGCTCAATGGTGTGTACAGGATTTCACAGTTCACTTGCAGGGAAACAAATCCTTGGTAACAAACTTTGCCTAATTAGACATCACTTACCTTAGGAAGGTATACAGAGTTTCACAAGATATCAAATGATGGATTTTCAATTATTTCAGGTATAGAGCAAACGATGAGTTGGAAACAAAAGTTGATGTCAAGGATGTTGTCCTTACACGTATCGCATAATATTAGCTACACTATATCCAAATAGATATATTTGTAAAATTGTAAGTATCATGTCTTGCATTTACAAATTACATTGGATGTATGCTTAAAACTGGAGAGCTTTTAATTTCGGGGGATCCTACTGATGCGCGTCGTGCGTCATTGCGGTTTAGCAGTTTTAATGCCTACTCAAGTTTTAAATTTATATTTAGCCAACTTATCAATAACACACACACTTAACGAGCAGTGTACCTGGTAAGTTTGTATATAATGGTAAGTAGAGTGTCGATCACTAAGAGTGGAACGTATTATCTAGTTATCTTAATCAGTATTTTAATGTCCTAAGTTAGTTTTACAGCCTAATCTAACGAAAGGGGGTTCAGCCTGAGAGAGTGGCACAGTTTGGTTATTAATAACACAGTAAATTAAACTAATGAGCACGAATCAGTGAATAGCATACACGTACACAGATAGATAATAGAGGCTATAAGAAGACCTGTCCTGATAATTAAGCAGCTTGTCACTTGTTTTATTGCTAATTTTATATGAAGTGTATATTAGTTAAATCTTTCTCGTTGGTTTCATTATATCGGCAAGTAAACCCTTAATGATTACTTATGACTATCCTATTTATCCAAAGACGTCGGTTTAAATAGGCGAGGAAGGGGTATGGCAGCCCAAGCAGTGCTCAGCTAGACACAGAGTTTATCAATGCACTAATATAAATTCACCAAAGACATCAAACATATAAACTTTAATTGATGGGAAAGCAATTTTAAGGCGGGCATANCTATCCTATTTATCCAAAGACGTCGGTTTAAATAGGCGAGGAAGGGGTATGGCAGCCCAAGCAGTGCTCAGCTAGACACAGAGTTTATCAATGCACTAATATAAATTCACCAAAGACATCAAACATATAAACTTTAATTGATGGGAAAGCAATTTTAAGGCGGGCATATGATCTTGCGTACTCACATACTACCGGCCATCTATCTTGATGAATTAAAGCTTACTATTACAATATGCAGGACCTTCTTACAGTTCTAATATCTTCGTTTGGTGCGTGTCTTGTGTTGCTTGTTCATCTGAATTCGACTCCTTAGGGTTATGGTGCACAAAAAATTCGTCTAGGTCTTGGGGTATTTATATTTTCTGTTTGAGGGTTCGATGCGGCGCATGTAATTGGTAGATGCGGCGCATTGACTTAACTTCGCGTGGGATCCAAGCTTATTATATTCTGGAATATTCGTACACCGCCTTTAGATGCGGCGTAACTTGAATCTTTATGCGGCGCATGTCCTTAAGTTGTCTTGGATTGTTTTTGGTGAAGTCTTGATAGTGATACGCCGTATGTCAATTGTATAATGCGGCGTATCTGGAGTAGAACGAGTTTGATCTTCTTCTTTGACCAAAGTTTCATATGTGGCGCATGGTATAGTTCCATGCGGCGCATTCTTCAAAGTCAGGCAATGGTCTTCGAGTTCATCTAAGTATGATATTGCGGCGTATCTGTTGAGTGAGATACGGCGCATCTTCTGGATTTCAGTAGACTTTTGACATCTTGCTCATTTTGCTCCATAATTAGTCCAAAATCGCCAAGTTTCACCTTTTACCTGTTTTTACCTGAGAATCACTAAAGTAAACATTAAAGCACCGATTCTCATACATTATAAAGTAAAACAAGTCAAATAAATAGGATAAATGATGATGATAAAATGTACTTATTTGAGTTCATCAAATATCCCCCCACTTGAACTTTACTTGTCCCCAAGTAAACCTTAGATTTAATCTTATAAAAATGTATCCTAAAAGATATTAGGATTTATTTTTAACAATTAAGCACGTATTTGTTTTATCACAATCATACAACCAACCACTTAACGAAGTAGAAACAAAATAATTTTTCAATATAAAATAATTCTAAATCGTTTAGTTGCTAGTTGTGACGAATATTCTATCATAAGCTTGACAAGTATACGCATCTCCCCCACTAAAGCCAAGGAGTAACAAGTCTAAAGCGGTAAAAAGGGTTTGTTGGTTAATGGTTGATCATCTTTTTTAATCTCTATCGATCTCATATTCCAGAAAAGGCGACAAAATCACGAATACATGATCGAATCCACGACTACAATACTCGCAATTGCTCAATTCCTTAACTCGAATAGGCTAAAGATAGGACCAAGTAATCTTCACCAATAATATTATATCAAAAAGGGCGACAAAATCATAAATACATAATCGAATCCATGACTATGATACTTAAGATTGCTCAAATCCCTAATCTCAATAAATCAAAGGTTTGGATGAAGAATGATATAGGGTATGGATAATAATTGGGATACAAATTGGTGTAAAATAAAAAAAAAACAAAACAAATAGGTTAAAATCCTAAGTGTGGTTAATTACTTTCCCAACCATCCCATGAATAAGACTCATATCATTGAATAACTCACGCTTTTGACTCATGTAACTCACGCTTTAGGTAGACACGAATTATACTCAATAAAATCTTAAACAAAGAATAACCTTAGTTGGCGTTCCCGTAACGGCCAACTCCCATTCAATCATAAATATAATATACAACAACAAATAGTGGTGATATCTCCCACTTTACAAAACTTTACATAAGTTGGTTAAAACAAACTTCCAACTTTTTCTTCTTTCTTTTTCTTTTCTATTTTTTCGATTTTTTTTTAATTGTGTAAAATTTCACAACTTTTTCTATCACGATTTTTCCGGATAATTTTTCCATACTTTTCATAACTTTCAGAAATAACTGTAATAGTGAAAGTAGTAAACACACGAAAAATAAACTAAAAATATACAATATGTACTTTCACTCCAATTGCATTGTGAAATTTCTCGACCTAACCAAAGATAATGAATTACGCACGCGAACACAGGTAATGTAAGGAAACACACTTTGCCTAAAGTAACTAACCACGGATTTCAATCTACAGGGTAGGCTAAGGTGTAAGGGTGTAACGAAACATTTTAACAAAGGTGTAAGAAACGAAAGGAATGGCTCTGAGGGTTTTTCTAGGGGTATCTTACTCTAAAAGTGAGAGTAAACAAAAGGGTTTATACGGGGGTTAACTAACCAGTGTAGTTAGTTAATATTACATAACATATAAAGGCTTTTTGGGTGTAATCCTAGAATTTACCAGGTTAGACAAGTCACTCCAATTATATTAATAATACTTATTATGGTGGTCTCGAATAGTATACAAGCCAAGTTCTAAAGTTTACAAGTCACCAGCACACTAAAGTTTTTAATTTTAGGCAAAAAAATAATGTTATGTGTGCGGCTATGTAATTTAAACTTAAACAAAAACATGCTAAAAAATTTTAAGTTTTGATATATTAAGTGCATTTTAAGCATATTTTGAAAAAGTTAGGACAAGTAAGTGTTCTAATTCTCCATCTCCCCACTTAAGTTAAACAACGTCCTCGTTGTTTGTGTTAAAGGTTAAAACTGGAAAATAAAAGAATTAGAACAGAAAAAATTCCCTGATATTTGCTCGGAATGATCCTCCATTATGCGTTTATGAGCAAAAATCAACTTTCTTGTGGATTAGAACGTTTAAGCTTCATAAGTGATGTTTCCACAAAAAGTGCAGGAATCTATAATACCACCTAGACTTTTAACACACCTGAGTTAAGAAGGTTCAAACTTGCATAATACATTAGTAGTTAGTAAAAATAAAACCTAAAAAAGTAAACTGTAAATCATCAGGTCAGTCGATACGCCGCATCTTATGGAAGAAGATGCGCCGTATCGAGCCTGGAATTAATACGAATCAAAATAAAAGATGCGTCGCATCCTTAAACAGGAATGCGCCGCATTAAATAAACTGACAGAATGTTTTAAAGTCGAAAAATAAAAATGCAGAAAAATAAAATAAGATATGACCAGTGCAGATGATACGCCGCATTTCATGATGGAGATGCGCCGCATCTTCTGCAGGTCTGACAGACTCGACTCAGAACAGAAAATAGATAAAAAGTTTCGGGTTGTCTCCCGGTCAGCACTTGTCTTTATTCCAGAGTCTTCAAGTTAGACTCACGTTCAGCTCCTATTTTACTCTTGCAACGTGCCATCCTTCTTCCTTCATTCGAAAGATGTTACCATAGAGTTCTGCAACATTCTCTTCGGATCGAGTAAGCTCGTTAAACTCGGCAATCTTGATAGCAGCATATTCTTCCATTGGTCCAAGGGAATACTTAATCACTTCAAATTTTTCAGCAGTGAAGGTCGGAGGTTTCTGATATGGTATCCCGAGAAGTTGACATTTCCTTTTGTTGAATGATTTAACATCATCGTTGTCAAAGCTAGACTCTTGATTGCAAACAAGATATTCTTCAAGTTTGTCTGTTAGTTCTTCATCAATTTCTTTACTTGATTCAGGAAGATCTTCCCTAACATCTTCAATAGGATGGTAACTCTCCCCACTACTTGATTCACAATCTCCTTGAATTTTGTCCCATTCCTTCTGAAGTTTCCATTGCAATCTTCGGTCATGTTTTATCATAGAAGCTTTTATGTACCCATTCTAAAAATGTCATATTCTTAGGCTCGCGAAGTTCCTTAAGTCCTTCGATTCTAGCTTTCTCTTGTAAAGCCTTGCTCTTTCTTTCACCATCTTCAACCAAATCATACCAGATGTAATCAGCAAAGCTTACATCAATCCCATTTAACGTCATACCAATCAGATTTTCACCATTACAGATTCCTTCATTCCTCCAGTCACAGCTAGGCCATTCACAAGTTTCGTCCTTGAAGCGAATAGGCTCACAACTATGCACCAATTCATCATAGTATACTGGTTTATTAGACACCCATGGAACTTGATCGTTCCATTCATATAACCAAGTATTTTTGAATGCTTCGAAAGTCTTGAACCCCGGCAAGTCTCCTGTAAAAAGATCAGTATCAATTTTTAACAAATAGTTAAATTCGTTAAATTCCTTGCATAGAGGGGTTTCATAATCAAACAAGTTTGTTTCAATTCTACACAGTTCACCTTCTTCATCTTCCATCTCTTCTTCGTCATTCCCAGCTTTCCAGTAAGTCCAAAGTTCATTTTTCAGAGATGAACTCATCTTTTCATGGTAGCGAAACTTAGATTTCAACCAACAGGTGAATTCAGAGCTATATTTTTTCAAGAACTTAATTTTTACCTCAACCCAACTAGTAATGGCTTTGATAGGTTTACTGTTTAGCCAACACTTTGCCTCCCCGGCTAGTGTAAATGGAAAGACTAGAAGCATAAATCGGTTGTAAGTCACGTTCTTTGTCCTATAGAGGTTAGCAATTTCAAGTATTCTTTCCATGTGCTTGTTAGCGTCTTCATATCCAGATCCACTAAAGGTATTATTTTCCAGTAGTTTAAGAAATTGACCACTTACAACAAACCAGTTGTTACCACTTAGTCTTGCACTACCAATTTCCGAGTTGTTGTCAGAGCACGTATCATAATTGTATTCCCCCATGGTCGTAATTCTCGTCCTTGTTTCTGTTTCTTTTTCCTCCTCTTGTTCAGAAAAATAGTCAAGCTTTAATGAACTTGAAACTTCAAAGCCTCTTGTGCTGAAAAGCCTTCTTAATGAATGTAAAGCTCGTTCAGGATCTTCGAAAGGAGTAATTAAGTTCTTAGTTGAACTTCTGGTCATGCACTTCCTGAAATCATCACAAAAGCATCAGTAGGATATGTTCAAGAAAGTATTATATCAGAAAATTAACAATGAAAATGGAATACGAAAATAAAAGTTGCTGATATCTGTAGACGATGCGCCGTATCCTCGAAAAAGGATACGCCGTATCTTGTTTCGTTAAAATTAAATCAGACTTTTATTTTAGAAAATAGATACGCCGCTTTTGAATTAGAATGCGCCGTACCTGTCAGACATAAAAACTCAATAATATTTATAAAAATTAAATGCGCCGTATTAGCAGAAACTAATGCGTCGTATTTTCGTTACGTTAAAAAATACAAGATTTTTGATTTAGTAGATGCGCCGCATCGAGAAAATCGATGCGTCGCTTCTGTTTAATAATTCGAAAACAGTTTTTAATTTAAATATTAAATACGCCGCATTTGCTAAAACAGATGCGTCGCATGGCGTTAGGGTTTCGAAAAATTTCTTATTAAAAACAGAATACGCTGTATTGATGCGTGGTTTTACGACCTTACAACAGGTTTTACCTCTCGAGGGATCTCAAGAGGCTTACAACCCCACTAGGCAGTGTACCTGACCGATGTAGTATAGTGAAGTGGTAAGTACGGGGGATTGATCGTTCAACTCAAAGAATAGTGTTCGTTAGGATTGAAATTATCTACTAGGTCTAGAGATGAGGGATGATTCTTTTCGTATTTTTTATATTTAAAGGAAAGCAAGTAAAATCTCGGTTTGGAAGAAGTGGCGGAATTAGTTGCTAATCAACTAACCCAAAAGCTACTACTTAAACTAATGTGCATGAAAGTAAACTAGGGTTCTACAAGGGAAGTGAAGCATGTCTACCTTTGATATATTACTCCTTGCTAGCTATCCAATTCTACCTATTGAATTGTCACACCTTGTTTTAATTGACGGGTTGTATTCCTTAATACCAGTCGTGGGGGTGTGTACGAACTTCCCCAACTCTATAAGCTCCTACTTCACTCCTATGTCGAGCCGGCTAAGAAGCTCCTAACATGGGATCACTAGAATTCGCTCATGCATTAAATACAACCAATTAACCTTAGTACACCTTGGTTCATGTTTCTTAAGACGTTCAAGCACGTTACCATATAGGAGGTTGGCCAGTTTTCTTAAGCCTAACATCGATATCATTCAACTATAAACAAGAGACAATAGGAAACAAGAATTATAAGCTAAACCAATTAGATCTATTGAAGTTGTCACGCCTTAATTGATGGAGATAGACACACACATCAACAAGAAATCAATAAGATCTAATTAGTTATATACAAGTTTCATACAATCATAGGTAAACACTAGGTGATTTAGCAAAACATAATCAATGAAGAACAAACAACAATAATAATGGAAGACATAATTAAGATAGAATCAACACACCACTACAAGATGTTTATGGAGTGATTAAGACCCTCTAAGTTGCTGGAAAAACACCTACCCTAACCCTAGAATCGGACTTAGGGTTTGGGGCTTACAAATAATGAAGTTATAATGTTATATTTATAGGCAATTTTACTGTCGGCAAAGGGTGATGGCGTCAGCCCTAACAAATGACGGCGTCAGCCCGCTGTTTTCACCAAATAGAAGATTTTTTCGTCCTCTTCGCATGAGCTTTTGAATCACCCAAATCCGAGTTCGTATGAAGATTTTATGGCTAAAACAGTAACAGCTACTCCGCGCGCGAGTTGTGATTGTCTTGATCAACATGTGACGGTTCCACTTTGGTTTCTTCTCGTGCAAGCCTTCTTTCTGACGTCGTCACTCTATATCATCTGACGTCGTCAGGTTGAATCCTGACGCCGTCACCTTCAAAAGTCTTCTGGGACGTCTCTCTTTAACTTATAACGTGACGGCCTAGGATCCATAACACTTGACGCCGTCAGGTGTAAACATCTCAATTTCTTCTTAGGGTGTCACGTATAGTCAGAATCCACTCCTTTGTCTTGGTTGGCTGACGGCGTCACCTTGTGACTCTGACGCCGTCAGGAAGGAGTGAGACTTTGTCGTTTCCTTCACTTTAAGCTCCAAAAACGTCCAAAATGATGTGTTTTCCAGAATTCTTCTCAAAAGTACCTAAAATGACAAAAGGAATGATTTAAGGCAATATTTGATCATATTAACACGAATTAGGGCTTAAATGACCCCCTAAAACGGGTAAACTTTTCTCCTCATCAAATACCCTTACACTTGAGATTTGCTTGTCCTCAAGCAAATAGGCTTTTATTCCAATCAAAATATGAGTTAGGGGTCATTTAACTCTAATATAAAAGTAATTACAACAAATAGTTACTCAACCCTAATCATAATAAGCACGGAAATCATACACTAGCACCTCACAAATAGTGTTTGGATACTCTCATCTCTCGTGTGTTATAAACCTATATAACTACATTGGAAATGGAATAAAGTCACTCACTACCTGTCATAGCAAATAGATTACCATAGGCTTGGGAGAGGATCAATTACTCCTCCACTAGGCGTAAGCACCTAAGATAAACTATTAAAGAGGGCTTTCCAAAGGGTTGTAATGTAAGGTGTAGGGATATGATAAACACGGTTTGGTTGGAATAAAGGGTATTTTACTGGTGGCAAGTTAATTATCATGATCAAATACATGTACTATACAATGTTGCTAAGCCAAGACTCGACTCATCTTAAGCTAAAGACGAAATAATAAAAACATAAACAAACATAAAAGGAAATGGGATGGTAGTCCGTATGTTTTTTTTTCTACTTCTCTTTTTCTCTTTTTTTTTTTTGTATTTTTCTTGATTTATTT
>LBNU01006888.1:101333-118747 GCA_014162995.1 Artemisia annua
GGTACAACGCAAAGGGTGTGGGAGAATTACTTGACCAATGTATCCAACGTAATTATAACAAAAAACACGGGTGTAAAACAAGGGGTTAATCCTAATGCCTCTTATCATGTAGTATATCTAACTACACGAATGTAGTCTCACTTGTGGATTTGAGATGGTCCTAACACAAGTTCTAGAATCTAAGTGCTACCGGTATACACATCATAGCATAAATGTTTTTCCTACCAATTCTAGGGGCGAACCTCACATATTTGGGGTGGAAAATTTTTTAGTGGTACGGTTTTTGTGCTAGTCATATAATTTCCTATCCATGAGACGCTTATTAGGACCAAAATTTCACTTCTAAATGTTGTAAAAAAAAATTTAATTGGCACTAAAATTGCCCTAACAAATATTTCTCTCGGTTTTATTACAAATTTACTATCAAGCAAACAAAAATCAAGCGCAATTGCATTCTCTAAGGTGTCTTCATTTACCCCCCTTACACTTAAACTGAACATTGTCCCCAATGTTCACATAAAAGATGTAAAAGTAATGAAAATGAAAGAATGAAACAAATACTCCCCTGATTCGTTTGGTGTGGATAGTGAGGTAACATGGTTAGATCTTCTTCCAAGAAAGATGAACGCTCAAAGCTTCCCTTCCGCAATATAAATCATCTCCTTGTCCAACATAACCTGTTAAACCTGAGAAAACAAACATGAAAAACCAAAGCATCAAACCGAACAAAGACAACTCACAACTAGATGTAATTCCAGACTTAGAAATAAAACAATTAAAGATATAATGCTTGCAAAATGAATGTTTATAGATTACTGGAAGTTTTAATTCCTAGAAATTCTGTAAAACATTGATTGTGACTCGATACAAGCATTTGACTCGAACAAACACTAATATGTATGCTAATTTTGTATTGTTATGATTCATGTTCAATCTTGTTCTTTAAAACAGATTTAGATTTCCCTTACACTTATCTTTTGCAAAATACCTTTATATATAGTTAAGACGAAGTTAAAAACAAAATAAAGCATTTTCACAATTTAATTTGAAACATGAACCAATAACAATAAAAATAAAACACACATACGGAAATAAAAACAAACAAACAAACAAACAAAACAAATAAAGCAAATAAAGCTTGGGTTGCCTCCCAATAAGCGCTTGTTTTTGTTCGAGTCACGAGCCTGACTCTACCCTTATTTAACAGAAATAGGGGAGGTTTTCCCTAAACTTAGAATTAAGTGCGGGTGGAAGTAGCGATACACGCCCTTAGGGTGGAAATATGCCACGTGAGGTGAAGGGGGTGAGTGAATGGCTTCCTTCATCCTAAAACTACCCGGATAATATTGGTTGATGGGTGGGTCGGTTCCTCTTTTGTCTCCTAGATGTAAATCTAAGGATGAAAAGTTGTGTAAAGTTTGAGGTTCCGGTTTATCAACACTAGGAAATTCCCTAGAACTAAGAGTAAGGTTATCATTACAAGTGTTCAAACCTATATCCTCTAGTTGTGTTTGGTTCAAAGGTTCTACCTCCATCGGGATTCCTAAAGTTTCTTCTACTTTTTCCGGGTAAGTCACGGGCGGTGTGGGTGCCTCAAATGATGGTTGAGTATTTTGTGGGCTTATGTTATTTACCTCATCATTCCACATGTCAAGATCACCTATATCCTCATCATGTGTTTTAGTAGAATCTATCCTAAGCATTCTCCCAAGTATCTCAAGTGCTTCTCTAGGCATCTCAACTTCTATATCCGAATCATAAGGATCATGACTGCTATATTCAAATTGCCCAAAAGATTCATCATCTGTTTCTTGAGATTCATCGTCATCGATCATAAAACCTAGGTCTTTTTGATCAATGTGATCATGCTCGGCTAAATCCTCCTCAATTGTTTTCTGAGGTAGTGATAACAGCAAACCTAGTGCTTCATCCAACTTATGGTTTATTGCTACGGCTCCATCCACAATTCCTTGGCAAACTAGGTCGCTTTTCCTATTGGCCTCACTAAAACGAGATCCTAAACATGGAGGTTGTTCACAAGAATCTATCCTAGGTGAAGGCTCATATGATTCATAGGTGTCTCTAAATGAGGTATTTCGAACTCCTTGGTGTTCTAGCCACTCAACCTTATCTTGCAATCCTAGAAGTCTAAGTGAAAAGTCCATTTGAAGCAAATTACAAACAAAATCACAAAGAAAAGATAGACTACGAGAAAGCTACAAAAAAAGAAAATAAAAATCTCACTAGATAGGAATCTAATGAGTAGACCTAATAAAATTAAATTTCAACCTAAGCAATAACTACTCCCCGGCAACGGCGCCAAAAACTTGATGCGTGGTTTTGCGACCTTACAATAGGTTTTACCTCTCGAGGGATCTCAAGAAGCTTACAATCCCACCAGGCAGTGTACCTGACCGATGTAGTATAGTGAAGTGGTAAGTACGGGGGATTGATCGTTCAACTCAAAGAATAGTGTTCGTTAGGATTGAAATTTATCTACTAGGTCTAGAGATGAGGGATGATTCCTTTTGTATTTTTTATATTTAAAGGAAAGCAAGTAAAATCTCGGTTTGGAAGAAGGGGCGGAATTAGTTGCTAATCAACTAACCCAAAAGCTACTACTTAAACTAATGTGCAGGAAAGTAAACTAGGGTTCTACAAGGGAAGTGAAGCATGTCTACCTTTGATATATTACTCCTTGCTAGCTATCCAATTCTACCTATTCAATTGTCACACATTGTTTTAATTGACGGGTTGTATTCCTTAATACCAGTCGTGGGGGTGTGTACGAACTTCCCCAACTCTATAAGCTCCTACTTCACTCCTATGTCGAGCCGGCTAAGAAGCTCCTAACATGGGATCACTAGAATTCGCTCATGCATTAAATACAACCAATTAACCTTAGTACACCTTGGTTCATGTTTCTTAAGACGTTCAAGCATGTTACCATATAGGAGGTTGGCCAGTTTTCTTAAGCCTAACATCGATATCATTCAACTATAAACAAGAGACAATAGGAAACAAGAATTATAAGCTAAACCAATTAGATCTATTGAAGTTGTCATACCTTAATTGATGGAGATAGATATACACATCAACAAGAAATCAATAAGATCTAATTAGTTATATACAAGTTTCATACAATCATAGGTAAACACTAGGTGATTTAGCAAAACATAATCAATGAAGAACAAACAACAATAATAATGGAAGACATAATTAAGATAGAATCAACACACCAATACAAGATGTTTATGGTGTGATTAAGACCCTCTAAGTTGCTGGAAAAACACCTACTCTAACCCTAGAATCGGACTTAGGGTTTGGGGCTTACAAATAATGAAGTTATAATGTTATATTTATAGGAAATTTTACTGTCGGCAAAGGGTGACGGCATCAGCCCTAACAATTGACGGCGTCAGCCCGCTGTTTTCACCAAATCGAAGATTTTTTCGTCCTCTTCGCGTGGGCTTTTGAATCACCCAAATCCGAGTTCGTATGAAGATTTTATGGCCAAAACAGTAACAGCTACTCTGCGCGCGAGTTGTGATTTTCTTGATCAACATGTGACAGTTCCACTTTGGTTTCTTCTCGTGCAAGCCTTCTTTCTGACGTCGTCACTCTATATCATCTGACGTCGTCAGGTTTAATCCTGACGCCGTCACCTTCAAAAGTCTTCTGGGACGTCTCTCTTTAACTTATAACGTAACGGCCTAGGATCCATAACACCTGACGCCGTCAGGTGTAAACATCTCAATTTCTTCTTACGGCGTCACGTATAGTCAGAATCCGCTCCTTTGTCTTGGTTGGCTGACGGCGTCACCTTGTGACTCTGACGCCGTCAGGAAGGATTTCCAGCATTCTTTTGAGACTTTGTCGTTTCCTTCACTTTATGCTCCAAAAACGTCTAAAATGATGTGTTTTCGAGAATTCTTCTCAAAAGTACCTAAAATGACAAAAGGAACGATTTAAGGCAATATTTGATCATATTAACACGAATTAGGGCTTAAATGACCCCCTAAAACGGGTACACTTTTCTCCTCATCACGTATCTTGGGGAAAGATGCGTCGTACTCGAGTTATTAAACGCGCTGTATTTTTATAAAATTAAAACGCAATACGCTGCATCTGAGAAACAGATGCGCCGTATCGTTTGTATCAGCACAATACAACGACAACAGTTAGTACAAGAAAGAAAAATAAAATAAAAATAAAAATAAAAATAAAATTACAAAAAATAAAAACACACAAAAACAGTAAATATGCAAATTATACAATGAATGCAATCTATCTAATATACAACAAGTTAGGGGTTAGTGTCTAAAAACCTAATAATAGAAAAAAAACTAATTAAAATACTAATCAATTTAACAGATAATAACAATTCACTCCCCGGCAGCGGCGCCAAAAAACTTGATGCGCGTCGTGTGTCGTTGCGGTTTAGCAGTTTTAATGCCTACTCACGTTTTAAATTTATATTTAGCCGACTTATCAATAACACACACACTTAACGAGCAGTGTACCCGGTCAGTTTGTATATAATGGTAAGCAGAGTGTCGATCACTAAGAGTGGAACGTATTATCTAGTTATCTTAATCAGTATTTTAATGTCCTTAGTTAGTTTTACAGCCTAATCTAACGAAAGGGGGTTCAGCCTGAGAGACTGGCACAATTTGGTTATTAATTAAATAGTAAATTAAACTAATGAGCACGAATCAGCGAATAGCATACACGTACACAGATAGATAATAGAGACTATAAGAAGACCTGTCCTGATAATTAAGCAGCTTGTCACTTGTTTTATTGATAGTTTTATATGAAGTGTATATTAGTTAAATCTTTCTCGTTGGTTTCATTATATCGGCGAGTAAACCCTTAATGATTACTTATGACTATCCTATTTATCCAAAGACGTCGGTTTAAATAGGCGAGGAAGGGGTATGGCGGCCCAAGCAGTGCTCAGCTAGACACAGAGGTTATCAATGCACTAATATAAATTCACCAAAGATATCAAACATATAAACTTTAATTGATGGGAAAGCAATTTTAAGGCGGGCATATGATCTTGCGTACTCACATACTACCGGCCATCTATCCTGATGAATTAAAGCTTACTATTACAATAAAACAAAACTACTTAATGAATTGAATACATGCAGGACCTTCTTACAGCTCTAATATCTTCGTTTGGGGCGTGTCTTGTGTTGCTTGTTCGTCTGAATTCGACTCCTTAGGGTTATGGTGCACACAAAATTCGTCTAGGTCTTGGGGTATTTATAGTTTCTGTCTGAGGGTTCGATGCGGCGCATGTAATGGGCCGATGCGGCGCATTGACTTAACTTCGCGTGGGGTCCAAGCTTATTATATTCTGGAATATTCGTACACCGCCTTTAGATGCGGCGTAACTTAAATCTTTATGCGGCGCATGTCCTTAAGTTGTCTTGGATTGTTTCTGGTGAAGTCTTGATAGTGATACGTTGTATGTCAATTGTATAATGCGGCGTATCTGGAGTAGAACGAGCTTGATCTTCTTCTTTGACCAAAGTTTCATATGCGGCGCATGGTATAGTTCCATGCGGCGCATTCTTCAAAGTCAGGCAATGGTCTTCGAGTTCATCTAAGTATGATATTGCGGCGTATCTGTTGAGTGAGATACGGCGCAGCTTCTGGATTTCAGTAGACTTTTGACATCTTGCTCATTTTGCTCTATAATTAGTCCAAAATCGCCAAGTTTCATCTTTTACCTATTTTTACCTCAGAATCACTAAAGTAAACATTAAAGCACTGATTCTCATACATAATAAAGTAAAACAAGTCAAATAAATAGGATAAATGATGATGAAAAATGTACTTATTTGAGTTCATCACCTACAATGAGCCAAGTAGTGAGGAGAATTATTGACATCCAGAATATGGAGTATGTTTTGTCACCATTTTTAAACGTCATAGTTGATGACTAAGAATTTGTGCCCTTTGCAGTGGCAACACTGTTGAGTTTTGTATGTGGAAAGATATGGCTGCAAACTTCAAGATACAGAAATATGAAATAGTGGAAAAGTAAGTGATGATAGCAGTTAGCTCATTCCGTGTTACAAAACGGAGGTAAATTTAATACTTGCATTCTATAACTGAGTCATAATAATGACATTTAATTTGGTGAGGAAAATGTCTGGCAAGAACAAGGCTGCAGCTTTCGGGAAGCCCAATAACACATTACTATTTGAACCCGAAAATTCTAGAAGTTCAGCAAATGATGCTCCTGTAAGCCTGTTAAACATTAATCCCATATATGTAATCTATACCAATATTTTAACTGAATTGCATATAAATAATACTGAGGTTCAGGGAAGGAAATGACTTGGTTCCTCCACATGGCATTAGTAGACAAAGATGTGAGGATGAGGAGCAAGGAAAAAAAATAGATACATATTTTGGCAGATAATATTGTGCCAACAAAAGCCACATAATTATCAGGTAACAAGAACGCAGTCTTTTTGCTGTATTTTTTGCCTATAGTACTGAGTCTTATAAAATGATTGTTGTAGCGTGTTAGATTTTCTAGTGAAACTACAATATCAAGTATCAACATAGAAAAGCCTTGGTATTACAAGTCTTGCACAAGTTGAAGCAAAAAAGTTAAGGAGGAGTTCCTGGTGCCACATATCCGAATCATGGTCTACAGCCTATCCCGAATTACAGGTAATCATACATAAAAAATAAATAAATAAATAAATAAGTGTCTACCGATTAGAGAAGAAACTGTCCTAACTACCCTGTAATTTATTTTGGCTGGAAAATCCATGGAACGTAGTGATTAGCTATTTATTTGATTTTCTCATCTTATCGGCCATTTTTTTATTTGTTAAAATTTACGTGTATTTCATTTAAAATTGTTATTTATAAAGGCATTTTGTTTTAATTGCAGCTATTGCTTCAAAGCATTCATTGATGATGGGACTGCATCAGTGTCACTAACTTGCTTTAGTCCAGAGGTTGATGGAGTCATGCCCAACGATTGTGGCTAGGTCTTGGAAAAAAGTTGAGGATGAGGACCCCTACAGGTTTCCAGATTCATTACAAGCACTTGAAAAACCAATGCTCCTAACTACGGATAATGCTGAGCCAGTTGCAATAATGCCAGACACTGCAGTTCAAGTATCAACTCCTCCCGGCAAAGAACACAATTATTGTGCCAAAAAGAACACAGCACCACCCAACAACAAGAAATACCCTTCTCAAGCACCAGACAGTAGACGTGAGTCCTTTTAGCACTAATAAACTAAAACAGGAAGCCTATGCAGCTTTAGTTCAGGCAAAACAAGAATCTATGTTGTAACTTGCATCTGTAGTTTTGCGAACAAAAAAGAATAGTAATGTAGTACATATCCTAACTGTGTAGGTGTGTTAGGTTGTAGTTCAAGGTAGTATGCGCAGTTGCGCGGACAAATTAGTACCCGTAGATATGCAAGTAATGGTTAGCCATAATAATTATATGGCTTTAATAGTGCTACAAATGTATATTGTGGGAAATATTGCAGTTGTGTTTCGCATTACAAATGACTTATAACTAACTTTCATGCAGTGTTGATTTCACATTAGGCATCCTCTTCGACAAAAAATTTTTGTCTAAAATTCGCTCCGCCGCAATGCTCGAGGCTCTAACTCCTCGTTGAAGTACATTAACCGCATATTCTTTTTTGAAATCCATACGTTGCAAGAAGCCATTGTAAACACATTAGACTCTAAAACAGATAATCAGTTTCCACTATCATGTAGCTCTTGTGAAAGAGCATTGCGACTAGGATGTGATATAATATAAGATTTAAAAATCCTAACATGTGTATAATTTAGAACACAATAAAAAATAAACATAATTTGTTTGCAGAATTCTTAATGAGCTACTGTGTATTTTTTTGTAACATTCTTTAGTTCGACCTTTTCCAGTCCAAAAACTAATTTTAATGCTTACAACGATTTTGCCCTCGAAAAATCCACAGGACGTATTTCAATCACAACCTAACAACGAACAAACCCGTGGAACTACTTTTTGGTTTAAAAGTTTCTATAGGCCATTTTTTCAGCAAACGCTTGAGCTAACATGACATGTATTTGCATATTTTCTGAGAACTTGCACGGCTACTCAGATTCAGTAACTGAATATCTAACACAAAAGATATTGAACACACACGGATAAAAAAAAAAAGACCACATTCTAATGTCTTTCTATTTAAAACATCTCTTTATTTTACACATTCGAGTTTCAAATTTCCAAATCCCGTTGAATAAATAAGCAAGCTGATGACCAACATAATCAGAAATCGTAACGAACAAACATAAAAAATTAGTCAAATTTCTAGGAAACTTAATTAGCTTTCAAAATAAAATTGCATATGCTGTTTTGAATGATTTGCCTATCCTTGCAACAACGAATTTGCAGGTCAAACTATGCTTTCCAAGCGCTCAAAAACCACAATGCAACAAATAACCACGAACAGCTAAATAGACACATCACAAAACTTAACCCCTAAACTACAAATGATCAAAAACTTGGCATATCTAACCCAAATCAGTAAAGGGAAAATTGTCACGCAGTCTTCAGTCGTTAGACGAATGGGCCAACATCAATTAATTTTACAAATATAACAGCCATTTACAGTTCCACTTGCATATGTTATTTCAACACATGTACACCCATACCTACAAATACGTTATAAAACCTACACTATTAAAGTTTAATTGAAACTGAATAAGATAACATAAAAGAAGTTACCACCTACAAAGAACCCATACAAAAAGTGTTACCTTTTAGGAATACACATATAGAGAACCAACAACTTCGCATCCCATATTTAGGAGGCTCGGTTTAGACTCAACAGCATAAACCATGACCGTTTCCCCCTAACTCCCAACAAACAGGTGAAGTGATATACAACACATAATAAGTTGGTAACAAATAAGAAACATGTAATACTGAAAATCCAACCTCCAAATGTACCAAAAATAGAATGCAGCAAAAAACTGAATAACCAACATACATATCACCAACTGTAACATTAAGCTACAAATGTTAAAAAACTTGTAAATAATCAAATTAGCAGTTTTCAGGAACAACTACCAAGATGTTATACAATATAACCAACTTTAGTTTAATCCAAACCGAGTCTCACAGAGAAACTAAAATGGCATCTAAAGAAACACGAAGGGAAGTAACAAATACTTTATGGAATGTTGGACAACTTAATTATTTTGTTTCTTCATCAGGAGATTTTTGTGACCGATCTTGGACAGCTTAATTATTTTTGTGGTGTTCCTGTGACTCGTTCTTCTACTGGGATGTTTTTATCTCAATGGAAGTATGCTTATGACATTATTGAGCGTGCTCATATGGTGGGGTGTAATCCATATAGGACCCTGGTTGATACTGAGTATAAATTGGGTGTTGATGGTGTTCCGGTTTCTAATCCGACCTTATATCGTAGTCTCGCGGGTGCTCTTCAGTACCTTACATTTACGCGCCCTGACATTTCTTATGTTGATCAGCAGATTTATCTTTATATGCTTGATATGCGCGAGCCTCACTTTTCGGCTCTCAAACGGTCTTTACGGTATGTTAGTGGTACTCTGGATATGGTTTACAGTATTCTTCTTTTACATCATCATTGGCTGCATACTCGGATGTGGATTGGGCTGGCTATCCTACTTCTCGTCGGTCGACATCTGGTTAGTTTGTATTTCTTGGCAACAACTTACTGTTGTAGTCTTCTAAGCGACATATTACACTTTCAAGGTCGAGTGCAAAAGCTGAGTATCAGGGTGTGGCTAATGTTGTTGCTGAAACGTGTTGGTTGCAGAATCTGTTACGTGAACTTCATACACCCTTACATTCATTTACATTGTTTTATTGTGATAATGTTAATGTGGTTTAGTTGTCCTCCAATCATGTCCAATATCAACGTATGAAACATATTGAGATTGATATAAATTTTGTTCGTGATTTGGTTGCTGCTGGTCAGGTTCGAGTTCTTCATGTACAATCTCATTATCAGTTTGCGGACATTTTTCACTAAGGGACTACCGTATGCATTGTTTAAAGATTTTCGTTCTAGTTTGAGTGTTTATTCTTCTCCCACTCTTATAACTGCGGGTGTGCTGTTAAATATTATTATTACTCTAGGCCATTGTTTTATTGGGAAGCCTAGCCCAGTTATTATACATTATATTGTAATCCTGTATTCAGTTGATCAATGAATTAGTCACCTTAATAATAAAATGAAGTTTTTGTTGAGGTTGGATACATTATAAAGCAATTTGCTTAGTATTTTATGTAAAGAAATTCTCAGCTTCGTAGGATGTCATAGCTTAATGCGTCAATATGGTTTCAATCAATAATTTTCGTTATTGTTTACCGTAACTTGACTTTAATCTTGCCAGGTTTGAGTTTCGTGGATTCAAGTCTTCATTCGTCAAATATAGGTAAGGGTTAGTATTTTGTGGTCCTAAGAAACATATGGACGAAAAATGACCGTCAATCTTACCAAATTACTTCATTTGGTGAGTGCTAATTAATCCCATTCAAAGTAGCAGGTGACCCGCCAGTCCCTATTGCTTGCTTGAACATATTCTTAATTCTCTTTAGGTAAAAACACAGATAGATCGACCAAAATAAATATCCTTACCAAAAATAAAGTTTTCATGTTACTTTTGTCTTACATGAAAACATGAACTTATTTTATACTAAAAATGCATATTTATTAAGACACAACCTTAATCATTCTTAACTATAGTAAGCTTAATTCTAATCTTTAATACGTTGTTAGCATAAAGTCGCATAGTAATAAAAGGGTTATCTATTTTTATATCATAACTAGAAAAAGATATTCAAATACTATATCATAATGCTTAATGTGTTTAAGAATAGATAAGAGATAATTTGGGAAGAATACATTAGTGATAGTTTATTGTACAAAAATGTTACTAAAGTTTGCCTGAATTTTGTCTTAAGGTAATGTAGTTTCAAAGTTGTCATCCAGGTTACTCAACTTAATATAACCGGTTAAATTTATTAATGTGTTTTGGGTAACCTAGAGTTACCGGTGAAAATCCTACGTGGCATTGATGTATTATGGGTTAAATAGACAAATAAGTTACTAAAGTTTGCGAAAATTTTCACATAAGTTACTAAAGTTTAAGGCAATGTTCACTTAAGTTACTATAGTTAAAACGGATAATGAATTTGTATTCCTGTTCACTAATGTCTAATTATGGATTATATTCCTTATAGACGAAGATCTTCATGCCATTAATCTGGGGGATAGTGGGTTTGTTGTGATAAGAGACAGGTGCACTATCTTTCAGTTCCCTGTACAAACGGATAAAAACGTATGAAAACGTACAATATGTAAAAAAACACATAAAAACGTAGAAAAATGCACAAAAAAGTATAAAAGGTAAATAAATAAATAAATAAAATAAAATAAAAAAAAAATGAATTGAGAGGCTTGTAGGGTTTAGAGAAAACCCTTTGGGGATGATCAACGGGTGCTAGGGAGCCAGGTGTTGATCATCCGAGAGCAGAGAAGGAGGACATGTGACATGCGTCCTTTGTGCATGTACTATGCTATCTGAGAAGAGTTGTTATGCCTAGTTTGGCATGGGCTTATGCTTTTCTAGTCAATTCTGACTTCACGAACTATTTGGCGTTTGGGCTTGATCCGAGCATATAATTAGTGGGCTTGGGCCACTAATAATGATACATTATCACATACAAAAATGTACAAAAACGTATAAAACGTACACAAACATATAAAACAGATAAATAGCGGATGAAAACATATAAACCAAGATTTTTGAAAATAATTACAAACACCCGTTGGCCAAAAGGATAGATTCTGCAACAAAAGGGACCAAACGTACAAAAGGGACTAAAAAAAACATGTGGACTTGAGTACTTAGATGACAGTTTTGAAACTTTAGTAACTTAGATGAACTTTTTCTCAAACTTTAGTAACTTCTTTGAGGTGAAATATGTTTCAGGTTGAGATACCGGCTATCAACCGGTTGCCCACCTTGGGAGTAACCCTAGTGTAACATCTTTGAAACTTTAGTAACCCAGTTGATAAAACCCGTGAACTTGAGTAACCTGGATGACAACTTTGAAACTATATTACCTTAAGACAAAATTCAGGCAAACTTTAGTAACATCATTGTACAATAACCCTTTTTTTTTAATCAAATCCATATATTGAATAGCCATAATTTTAGTTACAATACACTAAAGTGGACATAATTGTTATATGGACGTTAAATATGATCTATAATTTCTCAACCACATCAACTCTTAGAAGTTTCGAAACCTGGAAGTAGTATTATAAAAGGACATCCAACCACAACAAAAAAACACACAAACATAAACCACAAACAATCTGAAAATGGAAAACGTCGTGGTAATGTACCCATCACTCGGAATCGGCCATTTGATATCGATGGTCGAGCTTGGAGAACTCATCATATCCCAAGACCCGACACTCAAAATAAAAATCCTGCTTACTCCACAACATTACGAAACCAAATCTACCGCAAACTATATTAAAAACGTCACGTCCGCAACACCTAAAATCACATTCCACCACCTCCCCACACTCCCTAACCCACCCGACTACTCCACACCTTTTTTCGACCTTGTTTTCGAAGTCATTAGGTCCTATAACCCTATTGTCCATGACAACCTTTTATCCATCTCAAAAAATTATAATATCAAAGGTGTCATTCTTGATTTTTTATCGAATGATGCTTTTGAAGTGTGTAAGAGTCTCGACATGCCGACGTACTATTTGTTTACAGGCAGCGCGTTTGGTGTTGGAATGATGTTGTATTTGAGGACGATACATAACACAACTTCGGAAAGCTTTAAGGATATGAGAAGTTACATTGAAGTTCCAGGGACACCCCCGATTTATTGTTTGGATATGCCGGTCACATTGCTCGATAGGAATTTTAATTCCTACAAAAATGTGATCAAGATATCAACCAACATGACTAATGCCAAAGGCAAGTTTACATTAACCATTTTTTTATTATCTCCAAATATTCAGTGGATGAACCACAAGATAAAGCTATACATTTTATCCTATTTACTAGTATGGGAATATTAATCTTCACCTTTGTTTGCATGTCATGTGCTATGTGTTCCATTTTCATTGGTTGACTAAATATTAAAAATATATAAAATAAAATAAAATAAAATAAAATAAAAATTGCTCTCCTACTTCAATTTGCACGTAGAACTAAAAATAATTTAACATTGTATTAATGTGTATTTATTTTTTTTTTATATTCTACAGAATGTTGAATTGTTTGAATGAAATTAAAGAATGCAAATCTACCTCATTACCTCATCAATAACTTTCATCTAACTCATCAATTTTCAATACTCATTTACACCCACTTTTATTCTTTTCTTCATTTAGATCTAAAGTTGGATTTTTGATTAAAAAGTTAAATAGGCGAGCACATAACATGGAGAGGGAGAGAAAATTGTTTTGCACGTACAGGTGACGTGGCAGACATTGGGCGTGCAAATAACATGGAGAGCAAGTCTTTTGCACGTACAAACGACGTGTCACATTATTAGCTGTTACTTTTAAATAATCTAGGCATGCAAATTAGATGGAGAGCGAACTCATTTTGCAGGTACATATGACGTGGCACATTATTAGCCATAACTTTTAAATAATCTAAGAGTGCAAATTAGTTTAGCGATCAAACATATTTGCACGTAATGCTATATATCTATTTATAATTCGATCCTAGTTTGATTAGTTTGATTAAATTACACGTGTGTTAATCTTAAGGTGAGAACGCAAATTATCATGGTGTGCAAAAAATATTTGCACGTATAGTAGTTTTTCGTAACATTAGTTTCAATTATTCTTCGTAACACGGTTTTCTGTAAGTCTATTTTGGAAATTTCCTCTTCTTTTAATGTAACTTTTTACTTGTTTCTTGCTAGTTTTCTTAGGGTAATCGTTCGCAACTTTTTCTAATTCTATGTAGGGTACTGATTTTTTTTCTTTTTGGTGTATAGTACTTTTGAATTTCATTTTTTAAGCTAGTTGTGTGTATTATTTGACCATTTTACATGTATCATTTACACGTTTTCAATACCGAGGTAAGGGAAAAATGGTAAAACTAATACACACAAATGCAGCATGCTACATTAAAAAAATAATACTACCTCCATCCCATATTAAATGTCCACTTTGATTTTTTGAAGTCTTTTTTGTTCAACTTTGACTTTAAATTATATTATTTGTGTTATATAATACTTGATGCAAAATATATGAATAAATTAGGTTTAAATATATTTTCATTGCTATAATTTTTATCAAGTATTAAATAGCACAAATAAAAATATTTGCGGTCAAAATTGAACAAGAGAGACTCAAAAAAGTCAAAGTGGACACTTTAATATGGGACGGAGGGAGTAATAATAAAAATTCAAAAGAATGATACTCCGATTAACCTAGTCTTCCAAAACAATTAGCCTAGTCTTCTTATATAAATGCCGCTAAAAAAAATTGTAATTCCATTTTTTTCTTTTTTTTTTTTGTTACTCTTATTACATGAAATTATGAATAATAAATTTGTGTTAACTAAATAAAATAGCACTAAACTTCTGTTTTCTTTATAATATCAGGTCTCATCGTAAACTCGTACGCAGCTCTTGAGCCGCGTTTCATGAAGTCCTTGTCCAATGGTGAGCACATCCCGGATGGCCCAACTCCGCAACTTTACTTCGTTGGGCCTTTGATTAGAGGTGATTCAAGTGACAACAGCAATGATAAATGTCTAACCTGGTTGAATTCGCAACCTAAAAAAAGTGTTGTGGTTATGATATTTGGTAGTATTGGTAAGTTCAAAAAGGATCAGCTGATGGAAATAGCAAAAGGGTTGGAAAAAAGTGGGCAAAGATTTCTATGGGTTGTACGAAATCCGCCACCCGAGAATGAGAAAGAACATGCGTTTGCACTCAAAGAACCGGAGCTCGACAACTTACTTCCGGTCGGGTTTTTGGGTCGTACCAAAGAGAAAGGTCTAGTAGTTAAAAATTGGGCNTCTATAGGTCTATTTTGGAAATTTTCTCTTCTTTTAATGTAACTTTTTACTTGTTTCTTGCTAGTTTTATTAGGGTAATTGTTCGCAACTTTTTCTAATTCTATGTAGGTACTATCGTTTCTTTTCTTTTTGGTGTATAATACTTTTGAATTTCGTTTTTTAAGTATCATATTCTAGTTGTGTGTATTATTTAACCATTTTACCTTTACAATTTACACATTTTCATTAACCGGGGTAAGGGTAAAATGATAAAAATAATACACACAATTGCAATATGATACATTAAAAGACGGAATTCAGAAGTACGATACACCAGTTAACCTAGTCATCCAAAACAAGTAGCCTAGTCATCTTATATAAATGCCGCTAATTAAAAGAAATCGCAATTCCATTTTTTTTTTCTTTTTGTTTTTGTTACTCTTATTATATAAATAATTCCCTTATATTAAGAAAAGCTAATGACACTTGATATGTACATAAATTTGTGTTAACTAAATAAAATAGCACTAAACTTCTCTGTTTTCTTTATAATATCAGGTCTCATCGTAAACTCGTTCGCAGCTCTTGAGCCGCGTTTCATGAAGTCCCTGACCAATGGTGAGCACATCCCGGATGGCCCAACTCCGCAACTTTACTTTGTTGGGCCTTTGATTAGAGGCGATTCAAGTGACAACAGCAATGATAAATGTCTAAACTGGTTGAATTCGCAACCTAAAAAAAGTGTTGTGGTTTTGATATTTGGTAGTATTGGTAAGTTCAAAAACGATCAGCTGATGGAGATAGCAAAAGGGTTGGAAAAAAGTGGGCAAAGATTTCTATGGGTTGTACGAAATCCGCCACCCGAGAATGAGAAAGAACATGCGTTTGCACTCAAAGAACCGGAGCTCGACAACTTACTTCCGGTCGGGTTTTTGGGTCGTACCAAAGAGAAAGGTCTAGTAGTTAAAAATTGGTCACCACAAGGGGAAATATTACGACATAAGTCTGTGGGTGGGTTTGTGTGTCATTGCGGATGGAACTCGGTGCTTGAGGCTATGCATGCAGGCGTGCCACTGATTGCATGGCCGTTGTATGCCGAGCAAAAGATGAATAGGGTACATTTGGTTAAGGGGATTAAGGTCGCCCTGTGGTTGAAGATGTCTGAAGACGGGTTTGTGACTGCGGATGAGTTGGCTGAGAGGTTGAAAGAGTTGATGGTGGAAGAGAGTGGGAAGAAGTTGCGAGAACATGTTGAGGAGATGAGCGCGAGTGCTAAGGCCGCAATGGTCGATGGTGGTTCTTCACGGGTTGCGTTGGCCGAGTTGGTTGGGTCGCTGAATTCTGTTCAAGTTTAGACACAGTACCTATGGCTGAGCATGTAGCACGACTACATGTTGCATGTGTATACCATCCAAGTGGGGTTCATTTTAAATTCTAGTTCTAAACATTAATTAATATTGTTTTTCTTTGTAAGCAATGTATCATTTATTCCAGTTGATTAAAAAAGAAACAAAATTTATTTATCATCGGGGAGTAACAAGTAACCTAGTCATCTAACAGTTGCACTAATAAATTAGTATCGAAATGAGATGGAGGTTTGAGATAAGTTTGATGCACCCAAGTGCACCTTGTGATCGCGCGTGCAAGACTCTAGTCGTGCATGTGGGATTACTTTGAACTTCACGGTCTTTTGGTCGCTTGTGAACTAGGAACTACAACCTTGTGTCACAAATCTTGATGTAGGGCTGCAATCAAGTCAAGCTTTTATCAAGCAACTCGAGCTCGAGCTCGAGATTGGCTCGATCGAGTCAAGCTTTTATCAAGCTCAAGCTCAAAAATTAGCTCGAAACATTTAACAAGCCAAGCTCAAGCTTTGGATAGCTTGGCTCAAGCTCGTATCAAGCTTTACTATATATATTTTTATGTAAAGTTCATATAAGTAATTAGGAGCAAATTTGGTTATTAAGCTAATTATAAGGGCTTAGTTTATAAATAATTGGATAATGTATTCTACAATACCTTTAACTTCACTTAACAATTTGTATTCTAATCTAATCTTCTAACCCTCTGTATTCTAACGTCAAAGTGATAATCACAGTATCACACTTCTTGGCTTTTCTTCTCCAATCTCCACTCATTCAAGCACCAAGTCCAAAGTTTCTCATTTTTCCCAGAAGTATTCGTAAATTCAGTTATCATTATCAAGAATATTAATTTAATAATGTTAAGTGTTAACATCATCGATCTATATTATATGCATGGATCTGTGTTGTCTTGAAAAATAATCACAATCTTTTTTATACATTCAAGCTTTTCAAGTC
>LBNU01006890.1:889-22319 GCA_014162995.1 Artemisia annua
GGGTTTTACAACCTTGAAGTGTATGAATACTAGAATAATACCTCCTCTAGACAAACCCTAGGATCTCCTTTTATACACCAAGGAACCCTACGGCCTTACATCAACTTCCTATACAAGACAAAGATATTCTAAAACAATAGAATATTACAAAACATCTTTACTATAAATACAAAGCCGCATACATAATCTTATCACCAAGCAGCAGAGTTATCATGGCAGTATACTTCCAGCAGTAGAGTCTCAGCAGTAGTCATGTCTGGCAGTAGAGACTTTACACTAGCAGTAGAGTTGTCTGACTAGCAGTAGAGTATACACAGAAGTAGAGTTAACTTAAAACCCAACAGTACATTCATAGGGACATCCAACCAAAACACCTAAAACCTAAACATCCAACACATAAAACAAACATCCACTACCAGACAACCTAACATCTACTCCTGCTTTCTCTTCCCTTTGCTCTTGGGATCAGATGTGCCTTCACCAGCTCCCTTGGTCCTCAGCATCTTCTCCACCTCCTTGGGCTTCATCTCAGGATGCCATAGCCTCTTGCAAACCAGTCCCAATATTTGTGGAGGTGGTTTTGGCAACCTCTTGGAAGACTGAGGAACTGGAATTTGGCTCATCCCAGCCACAACTCTCTCCATCTCTTTTGTCAGCAGCTTTGAGAGAGGTGGTGGCTCTGAAGGACCTTTATCCAAGTCTTCTTTGAACAACAACTCTAAACGCTTTGTATCATCAGGGGCATCTGAATCATATACCCAACGTGGAAGTTGTGCCAAATCATCATCTGAGTCAGAAGATGAAGAAGGTGGAGGTGGTGGTGGTGGTGGTGGAGGAGGAGCAGCTACATCATGTCTTCTCTTACGTGCTTCCTCCTTGGTCCTCCAACCACGTCGGGGTCTAAAAGGCCTTGGAGCAGCTACAGCTGGTGGTGGGGCATTGTTATGGTCAGATGAATCTGAAGAGGAGTCGGATGAGATTTCAATAGGGTTCATGTTACTGGGAGATTGGGAGGATTTTGTGAATAATTAAAGATTGGGGTAGAAGATATGTGTATATTGTGATTTGTGGCCTAATTTATAGACTTGATTTGGTAATTAAGTGGGATTTAATGGGGACGGTTGGAGAGTAAAATTTAAAAAATACCTTCTAGATGATGCGTTGACCAAAAGGATAGTAATTTACTGTGGTAATTGGTTTCTACGGAAAGATGGTTACTGCGGATAAATGGTTACTGCGGATTAATTTGCAATTGGTTTCTGCTGATTGACCACTCGTTAATGCCGATTGACTTTTGGTTGCTGCTGAAGGGTAATAATTGGGTTTATTTGGGCGATACTTGAAAGTCAAAATTGGTCAAAGATTCGCTTCAGGATCCTTTGCCAATTCATTACCACGATTTGGATAAGTTCCATAAATACCCTAACGTGTGTATCCCACACCCAAAATAACTTATTCACTCTGCCTTTATAATCTCCCCATTTCATAACTTCCCATTATTCATTTCCACGCACCTCTCCATTAACCATTTACTCAGTAATCTTTTCTCCGATGGCTGCCCTGAAATTCAAAAAGGATCACAATAAAGTTGCTTACTTAGGAAAAGGCAAAACCCAGGCTCATGAAGTTTTTGAGTCAATGGTTGATTTCTTGAAAAGGTCCAAAATCCATTTTGCTCTCACATGTAGCCCTGACCTCATTTGTGAGTCTCTTGTTCGCCAATTTTGGGCCACTGCTAGAAGAGAGCCAGAAGAAGATCCAACAATGTTGGTTGCAACTATTGATGGGGTCGAGTATGTGGTCACTGAAGATTTGATTCGTACTAAGCTTCAGTTGAATGATAAACATGGTATCTATCATAATGACGGGGAAATCATACTTGTTGGGTTAAGAGATATTGGATACCACGGAGAAGTTACTAATGCTTGGTACAAGAGTAGGTTGTGCCCCAAATGGAGATTCTTGATGCATACCCTGTTGCAGTGTCTCAGTCCAAAGTCAGGAGGCTGGGATCAATTCTCCACTCATCTTGCTTGTGCAATTGTTTGTTTATCAAAGGGTACTACTTTTGATTTTTCAAGGTATATTTTTCAGTGTATGTGTGATAATGTTAGTGCTAAGAAAAATAAGTTCTTAATGTACCCTAGTTTCTTACAAGTAATAATAGGCATAGAGACCCAAGAAAGGACACATCACCCTATTGTCCCTCTAACTACTAAAATATTCTCAAATATGAATAGTGGGTTTAACGGGGAACATTTGCCTCTTTTGCCAGCTATGTTGCCTGATGGCAATAATGCTGAAGCAGGGGATGCTGCTGATGGAAGACAACCACCTCAGCCTAATGCTGCTAGTGGGATTGCACCAGTTGCTGCTGATGCATCTGCATCAGTTGCTGCTGAGGCAGGGACATACTCATCTGCAGCTGCTGGTCCATCCAATGCTGCTGATGCAACTGCATCTGCTACTACGGATACTCAGCAAGCATCATCTCCCAGACCTGTTGCTCCTACGGAGCATGTCAATGTCCCTGTAGACCTAACACAGTCTGTTAATGAGGATGTTGATGACTTGGCCTAGACATCTCCTAGGCACACCTCTGACCAGATGACCACCAGTCCACCTCATGTGTCTGAACAATACTTAGATGAGCCCCTTATAGAACCACATGTTGAGCCTACTTTTACTTCTCTCTATGAGTCTCATGGTGAGCCATCTACCTCTCACATACAGAGATCTCCTAGTCCAACTAGAGAGGCTTTTGTTGAGAAACCTGATACTACTGATGGTCTTCATGTTTCTCCTGATAGGTCCCAGGATGCTCCTAAATCAGCAGGTAATCCTGATGATGGAGCTGAGGACCCTGTTACTCTCACCAATGTATATGGTTTACTTGGCAGGTATGTGAAGCAGGTTGACAACTTGGAGAAGGAGCTCAAAGAAACAAAGACAACTCTTGGGGGACAGATTTCTGCTCTTCAGACCAGGGTTAAAGATTTGGAGGATCAACTGGGTCAAAAGAAGAAAAGGAAATTGGTGATTGAATCAGAGGATGAAGAAGAGGATGTGGACCCCCTTATTGTGTTAGCAGATGCATCTTTGGCTCAGAAAACACCTTCTCCTAAGGCCATACATGTTGACACTTCTAAGACCAAGGTGCAGGCACCTATTCTAACTAAGAAGAGGCGCCAATATCTCAACAAGGCTGCTCCAGTTGTTGATCCAGTGGTTTAGTTGGATTCTGCAAAAGGAGGTGACTCAATGGATATTGATTCTTCTGATATTGGGGTGTCTACATCAACTGCTATTCCTGCTGAGTCTGTTCCTACTGAAGATATCACCGTGGATTCTGCTGATCAACCTTCTGCAAAGGTTGACTCTGTTGCTACTTCTACTGATGCTGATACTTCCCATGTTCCTGCTGGTGTAACTCCTATCACCATTCCTGCTGATGAAACTTTGCCTGAGGTTTCTGCTGATTCACCTAGAGTTTCTGCGGATCCACCTGTTGGTTCAGTTTCTACTGGTACTACTAAGGGTAAAGCAGTCATGATTGAAGAGAGTCTTCCATCTAGGGTAAAGTCCAAGACATAGCTTGAACTAGAGGAGTTGAGTGTCAGAGTAGCTGCTAAGTTGACTGAGCAAGAGTTAACTGCTNAGAGTTTCTGCGGATCCACCTGTTGGTTCAGTTTCTACTGGTACTACTAAGGGTAAAGCAGTCATGATTGAAGAGAGTCTTCCATCTAGGGTAAAGTCCAAGACATAGCTTGAACTAGAGGAGTTGAGTGTCAGAGTAGCTGCTAAGTTGACTGAGCAAGAGTTGACTGCTGAAGCTAAGAGACAAGAGGAATTGAAACTTTTTGAGATAGTGGCAAGAAGGGTGCAAGAAAATTTGAATAAATCTGATTCAGATTCTTTGCCTGGTGAGAGAAAGAAGGATTTGGATGACCTATCTCACATTTCACTTCAGACACTTGGGAAAATCTTGCTTCCCATGTTCTTACTAATCCAGGATTTGCTCAGAAGGTCTTGGGTGAAGATTTTGAGATGGAAAATTATGTACAACAAATGGTTGCTAGGGGTGTACATAAGAAGAAAGCTGAAGCTGAGAGAAAGGCTAGAGAAAAGAGAGAGAAGCCTATGACACAGGTACAGCAGAGGGAGTACATGAGAAATGTTGTGAAGAATCAAAGTTGTATTATCTATGGTTCTGGCTATTCTTGGAAGCAAGTAAGGGCTATGAAGGAGTCTCAGTTGATTGAGGAATATAATAAGTTTCAGACTAAAATCAACAGAATTGGTGGTTAGCCAAAGAGGTTGAAGTTTTCTAAACCTACTGATGATCCTAAGTTGGTTTCTGCTGAAACTGTCATTCCTGCTGACTCCATTCCTTTGGTGGATTCTGCTGCACCTGAGGTTCCCACAGCAGACTCTGTTCCTCCTGAGCCATCCATTTCTGCTGAGCAATCTATTCCTCCTCAGGAGACTGCAACTACTGAGNGTTGAAGTTTTCTAAACCTACTGATGATCCTAAGTTGGTTTCTGCTGAAACTGTCATTCCTGCTGACTCCATTCCTTTGGTGGATTCTGCTGCACCTGAGGTTCCCACAGCAGACTCTGTTCCTCCTGAGCCATCCATTTCTGCTGAGCAATCTATTCCTCCTCAGGAGACTGCAACTACTGAGGGTATTGCTGCTAATGAGGAAGCTTATTTCTCTGCAGCTGAGGAAGCTAATTTGACTACTCATGAGTCAGAGAACCTTGATACTACTGATACATCTCATCCATCTACAACTAAGGTTCCTGCTTCTACTGAAGCTGCTGATGCCAAAGACTCTTCTCCTGCTTCTACTCCTGGTAAAAGACAGAAGAGACTTGCAAGGAAGAGGAAGTCCAAAGCTTTAGCTCTTCCTGCTGAGGATATCTCCTTTATTGAGCATGCAGAGGATGATGGTGAAGATCCTGAGCTATGGGTTCATCTAGTTAAATGGGAACTTTCTCCACTTGAGTTTGGGAAGGAACAGATTAATATTGTGCATAGAGAGGATGGGTCTGTGAAGTATTTTTCCTTTCTAAGTGAGATTCTTTCTATGGTGGATAAAGATGACCTTCTTCATCTGTATGATTGGGTCACTACCTACTTCAGAACTCATACACCTCAAGGATGTGGTCTATTTCTACTGGGTGATCTGTATACTCTTTTTGATTCATCATCTTATGTTGGAAAAGGTTTTAAGGTTTGGAGAGGACAAGATGCTTGGGATATTGCTAGTTGGCAATATTTTCCTTTGTGCACTGTTCATATGATCTACACTATGGCTGGGAAAGCTTTGTACATGTTTGCAGATTCTACTTATCCACTTACAGAGGGTACAGTGAAACAAATGCTGGAGGTTAAGTTGACTGTTCCTGCTGACATGGTGGGTAATGATATGATTCATGCTGAGGAACTTATCAAGAGTATGAGAAGGAATCTGCTTGTGAAACAACAATTAGCATCTCAGCATGGAGTCAGAATTGAACATTCCATGGGGTAATTTGGTGTTGTTATATATTTTTCTTTATTTAATTATTCTTAATTAAAAAAAAAACAAAAAAAAACTAACTTTTATTTGTAGTTTTGCCACTCTTTGTTGTATAAAGGTACACATGTTGGTTCTATGGTTATCAACTCACCATGATGTTGACTGTTCCATCAAAGAGTTGGCTAGTCCAAAGGGTACAACTTTGGTAAAGACACATCAAATCTGTTGATAGCTGTAATGGTTTGCTCAAAACCATAGGGTACTCAACTCACCCATGCTTAATTGCTGAGAGTTGAAATGGCCATCAATTCACCATGGATCTTATCCTCGGGAAATCCAAAGAATGGACTAGCCCACTTGTATATGGCTTGTGGTAAAGGCAGTGGCAACCATATTTGGTAATCAATTCACCAAGGTGATTTAATCAACCAAAGAATTGGCTAGTCCTGAGCAAACGGCTACAGGTAAATACATGTCAAATCTGTTTATGGCTATGATGATTTGCCAAAAATCATTAGGGTTTTTGAACACACCAATGATTCATGTTCTAAGTGTTGGACTGGTTACTAGTTCACCAGGGTGATGCCATGATTCCACTAAAGGACTAGCTAGCCCAAGAGTGAATAGCTACTTGGTAAAGGCTTATCAAATCTATTCATGTTGCTGCTGATTCTGTTGCAGCTCAAAGATAGGAGTTGCTGTGGAATCTTGATCTTCAGAGAGGGTTACTAGTTGCTGCTGATATATAGTTTGGTTGTTGCTGGTTACTACATTATGCTGCATATGTTAGAGTTCCAATCCTCACATTATGGAAGCTAAAGATCTATCATGAATCTTGAACTTAACTGTGTCAAATTAAAGATTAGGGGAGGATTGTTGGGAATTCTAGAAGTTACTGCTGAAGAATGCTACTGACAGGTTCCTGCAGATAGTTATAGTGGTTCCTGCTGATGGAAGTGTTCCTACGGATAAAGTGTTCCTGCGGATATAGTGCATCCATAGCTTTAGAATAGATAAAGTTTAGTTATTTTAAGACAAGATATGTAGGATATCTGTCATAGTTTTAACATTATTTGTTTCTTGTAAGAGGGTTTAGGGTTTCTTGTAGTATAAAAAGAACCCTTGGCCAATGTATTATGTACGTGTAAAGAAAACAATATTAGTGATTAATAAACGATCCATAGAGGATCAAAGTATCCTTAGTATTTTGTGTAGCTCTTGTATTTGAAATTCCGCTATAGAATACAAGTTGCAGAGATTCTCTATTAGTGTGTTTGTGATTACATAGACATTACTAACGATCCACAGGCTCTAAGATCTATCAAGGTCTTAAGTTTCAACAATTAGGTCCTGATTAGCGTTTAACTTCATCAGCGATTAGTTTTTAGCGATTAGTTTTGGTCTAGCGATTATCTCAGGGGTAGCGATTATCTTTCTTTTTCAGCGATTAGTTATTGATTTGCAGTGGTGGTTAGCGATTAACTCAGCTTGAGATTCTTTTGATTTGTAACCTACTTGTGTTTTGTGAATCGTTGTAACTTAAGTCGTTTCGATTAATCTGAGTGTGATTTGACATTGTGAGTTAACTCTTACGGCTTGACTTATCACAATCGGATATATTGTTACTTGACTTGTCGCGACTTGACTTTCAGCACAAATTGTGACTTATCTAAGTTCTCATTCTAAGTCCGTTTCGCATACTACGTCTTTCGGCTTTCTATGTTGACTCTAGTAAAATCCCAGGAAAGAATCGATTTCTCGGTTTAAGTCTCAAGAGTTGTAAAATCCCGTTTGAGACTACACCATGACAACTACGACTTCAATTGATGACATCCAAGCTGCTGGGTCCGATACCCGACAGATCAATGAACAGATCAGGTCAATGAACTCAGATGTTGTCATCTCTGAGATTCTCAAACTGTACGAAGTAATCAATGAACAGATGATTTCGAACCCCTCACAACAAATGAACGTGTCTGAGCCTGATATAGCTAGAATGGACTCTGAGTACTCTATTTCGCAAGAGAGAGAGCTTCAACAGCCACAACAAGTGCTTCACAATGCAAACGAAAGCTGCACAGAATGTTTTCGACAACTTCACTTACACCTCTCGGTACTGTTAGAAGGAACTGGATTCAAGATGGGATTCGAACGTGCATTTGCCACACTCTTTGGTCAAGAGGTTCAGAGTTTCACAGATACAATGTGTATTAACTTAGATCAACTACAACAACAACTTGAACAAGAAAAGACTTCTGAAACTGGATCCAGGGCTACTCTTTATGTGATCAACAAACAACTCCAAGTTTTCATTGATTCGAAATTCAATATGGATTATGACTACGACAGTCAGATGACGAAACAGTGTTTTGCTAATCACACAGGAATCGAGGTTGACGTGTTCAGGGTCACATTGCTCCAACTCATGGGTAATGTTAAGGAGTACATCGTGCAAAGAGTAACACACAAACTTATGTATGATCCCAAGGTAAAGGCATGTCAGGTGCAATCTTGTGAGGGTATTGGTGATTCGGGTAAAGCATCAGATGATGGGTCAGATGTCACGATATATAAAGGATCAGTGATTGACAAGCTAGACACTACCAACAGTTCAGGGATTCTTATTACACATGACATGGATGCAGATCTCAGTCCAGTAAAAGAACAAGTGTCACGTGCTGAGGTACCTCTAACCGTACATCATAATATGTTGTCTGATGAACGACTACATACTGATCAAGTTATGCCCACTTATGACATATATTTGTTGGAAAATTCTGATAGCAACATCATTTCTGAGTTAGCAAATATGAATCATAAAGGGGAAGAAAATGATCAGGATGTTGTTCGTGATGATAAGTCCTTGGTTTACGGCTGAGTCTTTTAAATCAAATGGCATGGTTGATAAAGAGGTTTTTGATGAACTTTCAAACAGATTTTCACAACTTGAAAAACATTGCATTTCACTTGAAATCGCAATGCAACAAAAGTAAGAAAGTTTTCAAACTAACCAACCTTATAAAGATCCGGAACTTCCTGATTTCCGTGAATGTTTTATGATTAATGAGTTAAAAACCCAGATAGAAGCCAAAAACTTGACTATCAACAACCTGAAAAAACGTATTACTGAACTGTGTTATGAAGTGAAGGCTAAACATGAAAGCAACACCATAACAGCTAGAAACACTAAGTTGGAACAAAAAGTGGCTGAATTACTTATGGAAAATGAGTCTTTGAAAAAGAATTGCAAAAATCTTGACGAGTCAATCAAAGAAACGACAACTAAGACAATAGAACAAACAACCTTTTTGATTGCCAAAAATGATGAATTCAAGCCTCAACTTCAGAAAAAGGGCTTCACAGTCACTGCATTAAAAAACGAGCTGAGAAAAACCACTGGAAATAGTGTGACCCTTAAGTTTGCAAAACCATCAATCTTGGGAAAACCGGCGCTTCAACCTAAGAGAATCCAACCAGCGGTTAGACAACCGATTGCTTTTAAATCTAAATGTCCAAAATCATCAAACACTCGGTTTGCCTCCCAAGTTGATGAGAAACAAGTTTTGATAAAACCAGACTCTTTACAATATAAACCTAATGATAAGTTTGTCGAAACTCATTTTAAGTCTCATGCTCATAAGCAAGATGATAGATATGTCATCACACATAATGGTAACTCCCAATCTACTAAGGTCAGAAACAAATACAAAGCTGCTGTGCCCTTTAAACATAGTCAAAGGAAAGTTGGAAACAAAGCCACTCACCATAAGATTGACACAGTACATAAGAAACCTTATATGAGTAGATCCTTTCTTAAGTGGGTAACAACGGGGAGAATGTTCATGATGAATGGTCTCAAATGGTCATATGATTGTCAGCATATATCTAAAGTCAAGAAACTCCCTGATAACATTAATGATCGCTCCATGAACCCACGTAAATGGGGACCTACCAGTCACAAATGTGCGGGTTACTATCAGCGATGTGCTAAATTTTCAGCTGGACATGTTATTAAGAGAGCCCAAATATGGCGACCGAAGGCACTGAAATCTCCTAATTTAGGAAATCAGATCTCTCCTTGATGTGGTATGTCCAGGACTCCTGATTATATCTAATCAGGACTCGGGTTTTTACCAGTGTTTATTCTTCCCGTATCCTTGTGCATATAAAATTCTATACTAAGTAAATAAATAATTAATTTTTTGTTTTCTCTTACTTTTGACTAAGGCATATCCACTTAGGTACAATCATAGGCATGTTCTTTTTCTCTGGCGTCGATAACATTTACGGTCCTAGAAATGTCATTCAATAATGGCACGGTTCTTTAAATGAAGTTCGAACAGTATAACAATACATGTCTTTATTTTGCCATTACTTCAAATGGTAACTTGTGCTTCATAACTCTGTTCATCACGGATTACTTTATATCCGGGTTCACTCTGGCACCATGTGTGATATTATTTCTTTGTTATGTCAATCAATGATCTCAGATTTATGATCTGGTCATTGCTTGAGGGGGAGAGGTTATCATTGTTGTGAACTATTTTGTTACTCCGTATGTTGTTACCTGCTAAACTGATTTTGTGTGTTTCTGCCTTGTGTTTGAGTATTTTTTGGTATTTTGGATTCGGTTTTATAATTTAGGTGATACTTGGTACTTAGCTAGTACAAGGGCTAGATTTGCTAAGTTGTAAAAGATATTTGGTCGTTAACTAGTACAAGGGCCAGTTCTGCAATTTCATGAAAGATGAGTATGCCCGTATCAGTACTTAGCGATTACCTCATTTGAAAGTTTCACAAAAACTAACTTCACTCATTTCATACTCTCTCGATCTAATCGCTACTACTACCTACCAATCACAATTTTTCATCCATGAAGATTCTCTAGGTTTGTGTGATTTTGTCTTTCAAGGTTCAAATTCTATAGCCTAGGATGTAGTATAACGATTATTATCTGTTATGGTTTTGGTATAGGTGTCGCTCATCCACGTATTTGCTATTAAATTGGTTAGTATGTTGTTGATTGCAATATGTCTTTGTTGTTTTTCATGCGTACATATTTCTTGTCTTTATATGTTTGCGTATTCGGTTGTATTCTAGACATTTTAGGATCGAGTATATGTTTCTTGATAGCGATTAGGTATGGTTTGGGTTATGTGCTTTCACTTGATATGACATTCTTGTTAGCGATTAGGTGTGATATGATTCATGTGTTGTGGATTGAAGTATATGCTCTTGAAAGTGATTAAGTGTGTTGTGGTGGGAAATCTGCTATAATTGTCGTGATGTTGTGGTAATTTAGTGTTCGAGTGTGTGCAGATTATGCTCTCAGTATTGGTGGTGTTTTAATCATTGTTGTTTGTGATTATGTTGGGAACTTTTTTGATAGTTTGCATTGTTTATGTAAGTGTGGTATGAATAATGTGTTCTTGATAGCGATTAGTATAATTTCTTGATAGCGCTTAGTGTGGATTCTTGATAGCATTTAAGTTCTGGGCTTCTTGTTAGCGATTAAATCTGACTGCGATTAAACCCGTTAGCGTTTAACTCTGCTAAGCGATTAACTCGGATAGCGTTTAACTTTTCAGTGATAAACTCGGTTAGTGTTTAACTCTGTTAAGCATTTAGCTCGGGTAGCGTTTAACTCGGATAGCGTTTAACTCTGTTAGCGTTTAGTTCGACTAGCGATTAACTCGGTTAGCGTTTATCTCAGTTAGCGATTAGCACATCTAGCGTTTAACTCAGCTAGCGTTTAACCCTGTTAGCGGTTAGCTCGACTAGCGTTTAACTCAGTTAGCGTTTAACTATGTTAGCGTTTAACCCTGTTAGCGATTAACTCGGTTAGCGTTTAACTCCATTAGCGTTTAACTCAATTTGGGTTTATCTCTGTTAGCGTTTAATTCCAGTGGCGATTAACTGTGTTACCTGTTAGCGATTTAGTCTGTGCCTTGCTAATGTGTCCCATTTAGTGTGTCATTCTTCTCATTTTTGCTGTCAGTAATATGCTTGTTGATTTGAATGCTGTGTCCATAGCTCTTGGGCATAAACGTGTTATCTGACATGTATATTTTCATTTGTCTCTTCGTTTGGTGAAATTGTGGAATTTGCAGAGAAGATGTCTGAATCTAATGTTGAGGGTTCATCAGAACAACCACTTGCTCCACCTACTCGTACGGATGATGAAATCTTACCTTTTGACAAATGGGTGGCAATTGGCAAAAGTAATTGTTACCTGAAAGCGGACAAGCCACATAAGCACCCAATATTCAAATTAGCTCTGGATCTATTGAAGCAGACATCTTTCTTCCGAGCATTCACTGCATCTGTAACCATTCCTTCCATCTACATCCAACAATTCTGGAACACTATGAGCTACGACAGGGTTACTGGTACTTATTGATGCCAGTTGGATGAAAAATGGGTGAACATCACCAAAGAAACTCTTGGCAGTGTCCTACAGATCATGCCCACTGGTGATAATGTAGAGTTTATCGCTCCACCCAATCCAGCTGCCCTCCTGAATTTCATCAATGAACTGGGATATCCTACCAAAGTTACCACACTATCCTTTGTCATCACTAATGACATGTACCAACCTTGGATAGCCATCATCAGTATCATCAATCTTTGTCTTACTGGCAAAACCTCTGGGTACGAGAGACTTAGAGCTCCTTCACTTCAAATTCTCTGGGGTATTGTCCATGGAAAGAATACTGACTTTGTTGAACGAATCTGGGAAGAGTTCTCTCACTCTATACACTCATTTCTTAAAGATAAGGCAAATCTGGAAGATCATAAAGAAGGCAAAAAGAAGTCGACCAAACTTCTAATTCCTAGCATTCGATTCACCAAGTTGGTTATAATCCGCCTTCAAAAAACCCTTAGGTTCCATACTAGGAGTAGATCACCACTTCACCTTTCCTTTGAAGAGAATGCCGTGGGGTTTCTTAAGTATAATGCCAAAGGAACCTATCAAATAATCTTTGGTATGGCAATACCAGTGGCTTTACTCACACAGGACATACTCAAAGCCTCGTACTATAATGAGTATGTCAAATTGTTGACTGCAAGTCAAAAGACCAAGCCAAGTAAGTCATCATCTAAGAAACGCAAAGGAGTGACTGCCTCAGCTGATTCCTCAGAACGTAGCAAGAAGAGCAAACAAGGTAATCAGGATAAGAAATCAGATTCGAAGAAAACCAAAACCAAGGAGACTCTAAGAGATGATCCTGAACCTGAAGACACACTTAATGTTGAAGAGATGATGGTACAACAAGCGGTTCAAGAGAGTCTCATTGAAACTAGTTTACCGCCGGGTCATCCTGTCAAAGGATTAAGCATCACTGAACCTGACTCTGGTAAGATACCGCAAATCCAGCATGTTGAAGGCAAAGGTAAAGAAATTGCAACAGATGAACTGGCAGCACAAACACTGTTGAAAATCTCATCTCCAGCTTCCAAGTCTACAACATCAAAATTCATCCTCAAAAGGCGTTCCCCCAAACCATCTACAACCATAACCACTGCTGAAAAGACCATTTCTCCCTCACTAAGTCTAGAACAAGTGGCTGAGTCAAGTGAATCTGAATCTGAAGCCGACCGGACATAAAAAGTGGAGGACTCAAAAGTACTGTCAAAAGAAGCCACTAGTGACAAGCTGTTTCAAGAACTGGAAGAAGTGACTGATATGCCATTAGATACTCTTCATGCTGAATATGTGTCCACTGTGTATCCTGATGTGCAAGAAAATCTCAAGTTGAAATCTGATGACCAGGAAATTACAGGAACTCTTGCTTCCTACAAAAATCTTGAAGCATACGGTGATCAGTTTTTGGTAGACAAACCAAATGATCAGAGGCTGACAAATCAGGAGAAGAACAAGAAGAAGCTATCTCAATGGTAGATGTTCCAATCCAACAAGACACCTCCAACACACCTACCTTGACAGTACCAACACCTACTACTGCAACTGCCAAACCAGGGTCCACTTAAGCTATCATCACACCGGCTATATCCACCTCAACCACCAAGACCACAACACCACCTATCACTGATAGCAAAAGTAAACCGGGATTGGAAGAGCTTGTTGAAATCACCGCTGGAATCATCGACAACAACACAGACATCAATGAGAAATTGTCAAAGCATGAAGTAGTAATAAGGAATGTGGTGGATCTCAATCTACCGCAAACCCTCAAGAATCACAATGACAGGCTGCACAAGCTGGAACGACACAACATTGATCGTCTTTTCTCTGATGCTATCGAGGATCAGGTCCAAGAGGCTGTTAGTTATGCAATGGAAACTCCCCTCAGGTCACGATCCAAAGACCTACCCACCATTGACATAAAGCTGATTTTATAGGAGCGGTTGTTCGAGAATGATCAGTACAAAGGGCATGAAGCACATAGCAGGTTGTATGAAGCCTTAGAAGCTTCAATTTAGCAAGACAATGCAGAACAACACCACAAAGACATGGAGAAAGAACGCTAAAGGAAAAGGAAACACCAGAGTCACCCTCAGCATCCACCATCACATCCACCACCACCTCCACCACCTGGAGCATCTGGACCGTCAGGATCATAAGGACAGAAAGGAACACAACATTCACAACCAATGCCACCACCTCCCATTTCATTATCCAAGAAGCAGTCCACCAAGAAATCTGATAAGTTAACTTCATCAAAACAAGCCCAGCATACCACTTATGTGGCATGGACCACGATTGACACAGGAACAGCGAGCATGGCATCACCAGTTCATGAAGAACGGGTGATTAATGAAGACTCGATCATGTTTTATCCGGAAGCATCTTCGGATGAAGATGATGACGATGCATCGACAACTCACATTTCACAAAAGGATAAGTGGTTGCAATCACTCTCTAGAGACGATGACACGCCTTCTGTCGTGTTGACCAAAGACGAGCTGCAAGCATGTGTAACACCTAATGTTGATCAGCCACCAACATCTGAGCCAACCTGGTCTATCTCTCCTGCCGATCAACCGGTCTCTGACAACAACTGGGCCAACGCCATCACCAACAGCTTCGTTCCTCCAACTGAAAACTCATTGCTCGCACAAACTGGAGATATGGGAACATTCATTGCATGGTTCTGTAAGCAGCGAGGAATATCAAAGTTGACACAGAAAGATCTGGAAGGACCAGCCTATGACATTGTCAAAGTCTTTCATTCTGATGTAACCCACCTTCAATATCAGATGGAGGAGTGCCACAAGATGTTCAATGATCTAGTCGATGATGAAATTAACCACAGCTACAGCAAGCCACTTCCTTTGGGTGGATCTCCAGGTCATGTCACGATTCAGACCGAGTTTTTCTTCAACAAGGATCTTGAATATCTTCGGTTCGGTAGCAAGCAGCGTAAGCATGCCTTGTCTATCACAAAGATGAAGGCTGCATCCTACAGAAATATTGGATTGGAACAAATGGTACCTGACGGGATGTGGATAAATGAAGAGTGTGAGTATGATGTCCCGGCAGCTCTTGAGATCTCTCATTGGTGGTTCAAGAAGCAACAGTTTTATGTTGAAATATTCAAAGCCCATGGTGACAAGAAATTTGTCAAGAAATTTGTTCGCTCGCCACTTTAAATCATCAGTGTGGTTAAAGTCCAGATCTACCCTATTTATGGGTATGATTACTTGAAGACCATTGTTCTACGTCGGGCTGACCTTAAGGACTACGTGATTTCAGAAGGTAATTTCAAGCATCTTCGTCCCAATGACTTCGAAGACCTGTATCTACTTCACATTCAAGGAAAGCTGCATTATTCAGCTCCGCATGAAAACAAAACACTTGTGTTTGCCGTTCTTCATTGGATCAGAGGTCTGGTTATTAGGAAACGTGTTGAAGACCTTCAACTCGGCATTGAAAATTATCAGACGCAGCTGAACCTTACAAAACCTCAATGGGAAGTTGGTGATTTGGAACCGGTACCTGACTATACAGTCATTGACTCTCCAAGAGCTGTGGTATTTAGAGATATATATAACATTCCTATGGTTATGCACCTTGAAGAACTGCACAAGTTCAGCGATGGTACATTGGAAATGGTCGACGATGCATTGGACTTCTGTGTGAAAGAATATCTAGTCTACTCAGCCAAGCCCGGGAGATATACCGACCAATGGACGGACCATGACTTGAAGCTGAACAACAAATTTCTGAACGCCATCTGACACAGGTTAAAGATGAGAAGGATTTATCGCAGTCTTGAGTGCTACGTGGGTGGTAGACTTCGTGATGGTAACTACATGCTCCTACGAAGAGCTGACTGAATCTTCGGGTTTTTCTTTTGTTATCACCTTGTTTTACTTAATTTGTTGGGGTGATGTAACAGTGATATTATGTAAACTTTGCACTACCTGTATATATGATTAAGAATATCTGTTGTATCTATATCTTTCACTGTGTGCGGATACTTCTAAATAATGTATGTTTCAGTGCATCATTTCTTGAAAAAGAAGAGAAGTCTTCTTTCATCCCAAAACCTCTCATCTATGATTCTTCTAGAGAGTTTTGTGGTTTACAAGGTGGCTATTGGACTTAAATTTTCACAAATACCTTGCCGCTCAACTTAATGACTATAGCTCTTTAAATAGAAAACGGGTCATTAATTGAGGGGGGGGCGTATTTGCTCAAAATTTCTGCACCTTTCTAAACTTTGTGCACCAGCAGCAGTGAATAAGTGTCTTAAAATCAGTACATGTTCAAATCAGACCACATTTTCTCCCATGTTTTTAAACTCATTTAAATCAATTGGGATCACAAAATCTCAAATGATTTGAAATTTTCTGATCGGGGGAGAGAATGTGATTTAAATATGAAATCTGATATAAAATTTGATGCGTTTGGACTAAAATGTACGCGCTCCCGTATGTGCAAATTTTTTTTGGAATGTTTAAATTGAACCAATGCACATATTGAGGGGGAGCAAAATGGTGTGTGGTGAATAAAAAGATTTGGCATCTCATGTGAGCGTGACTCAGACTTGACTCATGAATTGACGAAACACAAACGTTAGAATTCGAAAGGATTTATCTAAGTAGAAAGTACCGTTTCGAGAAGCTCTTCTAAGATGTATACTTTAACGGGTCTAACTTCCTTTTCAAGGAATGTTAACAACTTCAAGTTAGTTATTAGGGCTAGTTATCACCTAAAGGCTGATAATGGATCCCTTTAACTAAGCAACGTAAACGGTCCCTAGGGTATATGTCTATTAAGAGTGGATCAATTCAAAAGTGCAACTCACCCCGACATGTGCCAATTTCTATCAAAAACCTATGAGCACATGTTAAGGGGGAGCATTTGAAAATTATAAAACTCTCAAAGTGTTAGCAAAATGTGTTTCTTAATCAGAAATACTTTGAGAGAATCTTCAATGATTTGGTCAAACGGCAGCATAGGATAGTCATGAAGTTATAAGGTGGCTAAGGTTAGGAAAACTGTCCTATGATCCGCCAGAACTGGAGGGATCTACCCAAGGACAATACCGAATAGATAGTATTAGAAAGTCCTTAGGTATGATTATGAAAAAAGAGATAAATAAGAAAGGAGAAAGAAGGGGTTGAAGAATTAAAAAGAAATGAAATGAGAAAGGGTGAAAAGAAATACCCTCCCATTATTCAACCTTAGGGCAGAAACCGGGTTCAATTCTGATTGTTACTAAGGTAACATCGGTATTGAAGACAAGACGTCATGGACCCAGTAACGCACTGCACTAAACCTTCTAACCACTCAAGTTCTCTCAAAAGAGCTTGTTTCATTCTCACGGGGAACCCTACATAATCTATCGACCGCTCATTACGAGCTATGTTGATATTGAATCAGGAGACACCGCTCCAGTCTCCGACGACCAAATAATGCACTTATCGAGTCTAGAGCCACGAGATGCATCAAAAGATCTCATAGGAACACGTGCTACTTCTACCACTGGTTGGTCAACATTAAGGACACCAGTGGTAACATTAAGAGTCCTACGCAGATCTTAGCAATCTGCCAAGAACATTTATGAGGGAAGTTAATAATGTGACTCCCAGTGATTGAATGGAAATTCCTGCCGGGGTCAACATTAACAGCCCTGAAAGCAGGTCACTTTGGTAATCCCTTGTGGGTTACGCTTAGTGATTGTGGCGGTTTCAAAACGGTCTACAGTCGTGAGGTGATCTCCAGCGACTCACCCAATCGTTGATCTACTCAGGTAGATCTCGTAAGCCCTCTCGGGGTATCCGGTTTGGGAACGGCCTTGGTAAGGATTAGAAGGAATCTTCACACTATGCTGTTGACGATCTCTAACTCCGAACCTGTAAGTACCGAATGTTTTATTGCTAACTGTCTTATGCAGGAAAATTTGGCGGTTGTTGCTGATTGTAGAAATGATGTCAAATCATCACCTCATGCTCACACTTCAACATCAAATTCAAAGAAATCATGATCATAGAATGGGCTTCAACTATGCTTCCACAACTCTAATAAAGAAGATCATGATCTAGAAAAGTGTGAGCATGCCGACTTAAAGATGTTCGAAATCACATGGGGACATTTCTACTCAAAGATGACTTGAAGATAATCATTTGGATGATGAACTCAAAGTATTGCCAAAGGTCATCCTACACCTCAAACAAGTCATCTAGAGTCCGCTGCTGAAAGCACAAAGCTCATGACAATGAAGAATCAACAACTGCGAGCTACAAAGATATCGACAAAGATTTAGATGCTAGAATTTAATGTTTAATTTCCGGGGGTGACCTCCCTTAGGGGGAGATTGTTAGGAATACGTTTTTCTTATAGAAGATTTGGTCACCCCAAGTATTGTTTAGCATCATGTAGCTCGTAGTATTTATCATATTAGTAAGTACGTAGTTTAGTATTAGTTAATACTTGTGGAGTCGGGTCGGGTCTTTGCCCACTGTCAGCTCGATCCACAGCCTAGTAGAGGCGTTTTATTCATTGTAACTGTAAATAACCCTCACCTTGCAAGGGTGAGGGTTGGACCTTCAAGCTAATAGATTCATATTTCATTCACTTTCTCTCTCTAGAAAAGGCTCCCACTTTCTCTCTTTCTCTCTCTAATCCAACGACACAAAACAACCTAGTAAATATGTTTAGAACTTAATGGTTATCTTACAAAAATTCACCATTTCAGGAAAAAAAAGTATAGAAACTGACTTGAATGTATATTAAACACAATGCGGAATCTTATGTTTAACTTTTAGAAGAACAAACAACAAAGTTGTAATCTCACAAAAGGTGAATTATATTACTTACCAAAAGGTTTTTTACAGCATAAACAATTGCTGATATGGGCATTCCCAAGTCAGATACAAAGAAGAACATACAATCCAAACCTCTACAGCAGTAGAAACTTCAGCAGTAGAAACTTGATCTTGTTGTACCACCTTATGATCCATTGGAACGAGCATTTGCCAATCATGATCCATTGGGACGAGCATTTTCCAGGGATCATGATCCATTGGGACGAGCATTTGCCAGGGATCAATGATAATAATTCTTGATATAACTATAAATACATTAGTCACCAACAAAGACTAGCTACAATGGAACATGATTATCTATCAAAGACTAACCTGAAGAAATCTACAAAATTGCTTAGTACAGTTGTGTAATGTTATCACAACCTGAGATTATCTATCAAAGACTTAATTAACAGCCAAATATTTGTGATTTAAATAGTCGGCTTATAAAAGAAATTTCTCTTTTGATGCAGACTGGCTTGAACCTTCTCAACATCTTCTGACCAATCATGATCCATTGGGACGAGCTTTTGCCAGGGATCAATAATTATAATTCTTGATAGAACNTACAAAATTGCTTAGTACAGTTGTGTAATGTTATCACAACCTGAGATTATCTATCAAAGACTTAATTAACAGCCAAATATTTGTGATTTAAATAGTCGGCTTATAAAAGAAATTTCTCTTTTGATGCAGACTGGCTTGAACCTTCTCAACATCTTCTGACCAATCATGATCCATTGGGACGAGCTTTTGCCAGGGATCAATAATTATAATTCTTGATAGAACTATAAATACATTCGCCAACGAAGACTAGCCACAATGGAACATGATTGATCTGAAGAAATCTACAAAATTTCATAGTACAGTTGAGTAATGTTATCACAACCTGAGTACTAACTAAGCAAGCTACTTAAACACAAATAATCTAATTAAAATGCAAGCATATCCATACATCAATTTCAAGCAACTCTTAATAATCTATCCGAACCCTTAATAATCCATCCCAAACACCCTATAACATCTATAGCAGGCAATAAGAATCAAGCAACCCTTAATAATCCATCCGAACCCTTAATAATCCATCCCAAACACTCTATAACATCTATAGCGGACAATAAGAATCAAGCAACCCTTAAAATTCCATCTGAACCACAAAAAAATCATAAACTAATCAACTTAAAAATCTTATTAGCATACAATTAAAAAACTAATACATGAATGACTTGATAAACACCCAAATGGATGCTTGTATTGATGATAAAACAATCAAGCTCTTATATAGAGCGTTTATTTTGAGTGTTTCTTATGTGTGTAATATTTCAGTGTGTGAGAGATAAGGTAAGTCAACTGCTTATAAATAAAGTATATTTAAAATAAAAACATAAGATTATGACATAAAAACCTAAAGTATTTATTATATTAAAGATTAATTAATTAGTAGGGTGATTACATGTGCCAGTTCCTTCAAAACAACCACCAACAAAATAACAAGGAACCACCAAACCCAACAAAAACGACCCTAATTAAACAACCATTCAACTGGAGCTCTGATCATAAGAATCCATATCGGCAATGGCATCCTCCTTCTTGGCCACCAGAGCACGAAGGTCAACCAAAATGGCCGAAAGGGACTCCAGCAAACGGTGCTCCATCACTTGAACTTCATGAAGGGACTCATAACCATCGTCAACAGCTTCTTCTTCATCAAAGTCAAGCTCTAAAACCTCATCCATTCTCTCGGTGCGCTTATCAACACTTGCCCGCAGCTCATCACGCTTCTCACCCAAACACTGGATCATTAATTCATTTAGAGGAATTTCTTGACTGAAGAGGAACTTGAGACATTTGTGAAGTTTATCAGACCCACACATATCTTTCAGTTAATCGAGATTAGGAGATCTAGACATGTTTTTTGATGATGATTTGATAATGGTTAAGTAAGAAATTGTGTTTTTTGATGATCATTTATGTGGCTAGCGATGAAACTAGATAAGTATATAATCTACTCCAAATATAAAATGATTTATGTAGTGGATGTGTAAACTGAATCATTGCAAAAATTAATTACCGAGTACTAATTAGCAGTATTGAGTCTTCCCATGCAGTCTGTTGGTTTTCTCAGCATGGAAATCAATCAAATCACTATTATTTAAGTTTTATTTTTAATAAGTAAGTGTTATAATGTATAATATAGTCCAAATTATGAAAATGTAGTGAAGGTAATTTGTGCTTTATTTGATACAACATACAAATTCAAAATATATATAACATGTTAAAAAGTTTATGATATATGAATAACTATATTTTAAATGATCACTACATTTAATACTTATGATAAAGATGACTAAAAAAATGCAAAGGAATGGAATGAAGATTATCATTATCTTTGATGGTGCTTGGTTTAAGAAAAACAAATTAACCTCCAAGGTGGTGGTGGCTGGTGGTGGTGGTGGCGGCGGCTGGTGGTGGTGGCGGCTGGTGGTGTGCTAATGTTGGCGGTTGGTGTTAGTGGTGGTAGTGGTAGCTGGGGGTGGTGGTGGTGGTTGCTGGTGGTGGTGGTGGCGGGTAGTGGTGGTGGTTGTGGCTGGTGGTGGTAGATGCTGGTGGTGGTGGTGGCTGGTTGT